>JAODUH010000111.1:0-13994 GCA_027564835.1 Typhlichthys subterraneus | reverse complement strand
CAGCATGTCTAGTATACTGCAGCCTCATCCAGGCCTATTATCTCCCTCTACAGCATGTCTAGTATACTGCAGCCTCACCAGGCCTATTATCTTCCTCTACAGCAAGTCTAGTATACTGCAGCCTCATCCAGGCCTGTTATCTCTCTCTACAGCATGTCTAGTATACTGCAGCCCTCCAGGCCTATTATCTCCCTCTACAGCAAGTCTAGTATACTGCAGCCTCACCAGGCCTATTAACTCTCTCTACAGCACATCCAGTAGGCATGTCTCCCTTCCGTGAACCCATCGTGGCATTCAGGACATTCAGGCGTTGACCTACACGGCAGAAAATGGAAGTGCACCCCCCCCCATTTCCTGACGCACCCTCAACATATCCACAGTTAGATAAAAGTATCCAGCTCTGAGTCCTGGTTGTCGTCCTTGATGTATTAAAGATTGGCTAAGGAGCAGCACATGCTGTATAGCATGTTAGAATGTTTCTCAAATGAAATCTACAGATACATATACTGGTATTGGGAGGCGTTTAGATACAGAAGGGTACAATGGTAAATTCATCACAATATAGAGTGGAACAGGCACATAGTTGAGGATGTCACCAGGGCAACCATTGTCTGTAACAGGTCATTTCTCAGTCAGGTTCTAAGATCTCGTTCGCCTCACTTACCTGCTCCTTAATGCTTGTAATGCTCTCACTTTAAGTTTGCTTAGATACAAGCATTATGCTAAAGAAGCTAATCATATCAGCAACCCTTGAACTACAATGATGGATTCAGCTTCTAGGCCTTCCTGTAACTGCTCTTCCTCCATAGGCGACTCAAGACTACCAGCATCCACCTAGATCTCACAGCTCCAGCTGTATCAATTAAATATCTGTCCTTATAGCTGAAGCGCATGTGAATGTGCTATATTATTGGTTCTAGGAACGCAACTCGAAGGCACAATCAACTTATCCAGCTCTAGTGAGTCACTATCCTAAGCCAATGCTATTACGTTAAATGGCATATGGCTGCTTTAGCTGCCATTTACGCATGCAGCTGAATGAAGAAACGTTTGCTAAATGACAATGTGTGTGCGGTGTGCACGTGCGCAGTAATTCTAACAACCCCAACGGCTCAAGCACACGGATGAAACGATAACGTTTCTCAGAACTTATCCTCCCACATGCGAGCAGACAGACTTGCTTTGCGCCATAGCTCAGATTCTTAAGGCTAACAAACGGCTAACAGAGCTCCTCAAAACACCCATTCAAAATCACATTAGTCCCTCTTGTCAAAAAATATTACTATCTTGTAATATATAAATAAATAACTGCCAATTTGCATTTTACTCAAGATAGACAGGCTATAAACGTTTCAGTGCACGAAAAGCTGTGATGGAAATACAACTGGGGCTTTGACGTTATAACAGAAGATTCTCAATCCTTTTAACATGTGAACTCCTAAAAAGAGACTCATACATAGCTCGAGGCACCCTCTCAATACAATACTCACACACGAACAGGCACCTTGCCTTGACTGCTAAGGGGCAACATTAATAAACGCCGTTGAGAGTTTTAGCCAATGATCACACAACAAAGCTAATCTGGTTGGGGTTGGCATTTATGAACCCACCCAGACCCTGATGCATTGGTGAAGTTGACCTTTCACCCCTTGTATTTTCCAGCATCCAACCCCCTCCATTAAATCTTTTGAAGCGCAGATATGGGCTGACAGTGGGCATTTTTCATCGCACTGCGGCAGTTTTATGTGTCACAGGCACTCAATACACATTCGGTGGAGGCGCGACGGGTCGTAATGTATCTCAGCGCGTTGCAGGGTCGAGCTCAGCCCGCTCGCTGAGAACCTGCCAATACTGTCATGTTTTATAGGCATCCTCTGCTGGGATGGGATCTGTGCATTACCAGCCCGTGAGCTTAGTCTTCTTCAGCAAGAGTGGATGGAGACTTAAGTGTTGTACACACAGAATAAAGGGGGTATTGCCAATACAACGTAGCAGTGGTGTACCTTATTTAAATCTCCCGTGGTGTTTGTGGCTGTGAAATATTTCTAATGACAATGACGTCTTCAGCCTATTCAGTTCACAAATGAAAGATATAAACAGAAGTAGGAATAGGTTGAGTTAGAGCGGCAGAACGGAGCACTGTGAGAAACGGAACTACGAAGTTTTCTACGGCAAATAGTAAAAGTTTAAAGTCAGTTAAACAAAGTGTACGATGGATCATTATGCTAGCATATAGGCTCTTAATGCTTCAGTTGACCACTGCTGACCATTGCTAAAGCGGTTGATCTCCATAGAGCCTCCATAAAACCACCAACACATACTGCAACTGTATCAGCTCGGCTGGGGTATTTAGCATTACAAACCTTGTTTACGTGTTTCCCTTGAGCTCAAACCGGGGCACGAGCTGGTGAAAATATTTCCCCCCGGTGCGCACTGCTGGAACTACTGAGAATTCTTCAAGGGAACGTTAAATCGGAAAGGCAAATTGAGCGAGTAATTACATCAATTAGAGCTTTAGTCATGCAGAAGAAGATATTTTTTTTGTGGGGAAATGTTGCGTTGGTGTTCTAGGATTCACCAGTAATACTAGACACAGCAGGGGCTGTTAGGCATGAATGCGTTTGATAGTAATATTATTCATAGCTAGCGTGCTTAAAATGTTTATGTTCAATATGTCCAGCTTCAGTAACTGGGCTTCAAATACACACACACACACACACACACACACACACACACACAAACATATGGAGCAGAATAGTGTAGTTGAGTGTAGTGTAGGTCACAGAGTGGGTTTGATGCAGAGCATCTTGAACAAGATGGCTGCTCCTTTTAACACAAGTAAATAATACCCCATGCAAGTTACAGTAAATGGCCTAATTGGATGCCCAGATACAGTATACACATCTCGGAGTTCACCCTCCATCTGGAGAAGGCCCTTAACACCATGGCAACAGAGGAAGTCATTAAAAGGCGGGAAGCGATTCAGACACGGACAACAATGGCATCTGCACACACGAGTCACAAGGAGAGCAGACCACACACACACGCACCCTTCCCCTAACACAGGCGCTGGTTAAACCGCATTCAAAACCCCCGGCTTCTAATTTGTAGGCTCTGGTCCCCACAGAGAAAGCCGCGGTGAAGATACGTGTGGGTCACACCGACTGCAGAGCTCTAATTTCTCATTTCCAGCAGCGTGAGTCATCTACGGTGGAGGGTGTATGTGTGTGTGTGTGTGTGTGTGTGGGTGTGTGGGGGGGGGGGGGGGGGGGGGACAGAGGGCATTTTCTTTCTGTTTTGCTGCAGATACCTTGAAGTATGTTAAATTCCCATTAGGGCTCCCAGACCCAGGAAGCTGTGTTTGCTTGCATGGCGAATGACTAATGGCTCAGCCCTGGTCACCATTAATCGGTCCCGGTTTAGTCGACGACGGTGAGTGGATGACGTGCGCGAGCGCACGATGGCGGGATCATACTGGAAGGGGGGTAAGCGTTCTGTCTCTGTTCAAAGAGCACTATTGATCCGCGAGTGGTTGGGAAAATCAGAGGGAGACGTGGGGAGAATGGCGAAGCACGAGCCCCAGAAGCCACCCAGAAGAGAGGCGGGGTGGGGGGAGATGGGTGGGTGCCCTGGGTTGGTACTCCGTTGATACAGGCAACCACACATGCATGTATTCCTTGACACACAAGGAAAAGTGTTCAATTAAAAGACACTTAGGGAAGGGGGGACATTGGAGAAGGATGTTAGGAGATTTTAAGCGCTGATTTGCCAGCAGGGTCGAATCCTGTTTCCATGCTATGTGACACTAACACCCATTACAACTCAAGAGATCTGAATCCACCCACAAAGATGTTAGACTCCAGTCTAATTCCACAGCAAAAAATAACACCCTTTTCTCTTTTTTCTCTATATGGAGCGAGAACCACCAAGGTGGTCATTTTGACCTTTTTAAATTGTATAGCTACATTGAATAGCTATGTTGAAATAATCTCATGTAACTGTAGGACCCTGACTTTTCCTAATTGTTTGTATATAACATTTTATTATTGTTATTTTTAACACCAAAGAGGTTATAGCATTTTTTACCTTGAATGGCCATAAGCAATCATTCTGACCGCTCAAACATGATTTGAATTCTAATGAATGTGAAAATATTAATTAGAACACAATGAATGTCAAAGCATTCATTCATTGTGGAGCATATTATATGCCCCAGAATGGCCATATAATGTTATATATAATGTTGACCGTCACAGGAAAATAACAAGAACATCCAAGAAAAAAAACCTGTTCTGATGTTAATCATCACCTTCTTATTACATATCCGATGCTAACATTAGCCAATTGTCTGTTTTATAAATCTCAAGCCGATGATGTGGTTGCATTGGTGTAAGGCATATATGCATAACTGTGGGGAAAACTCACAGAAAAACCACAAACCGTTTATATCAGATTTGACTCACAACAGTATACATGCAATGTTTATATCCCGATGACCATTGGAAGAGCAGTTATGGCACCTGCCGCATTCTTTTAGATACAGCATTCCTAATACGAGCCCAAAGATGTTACTAAGATAGTTAACAAGAATGGCCAGACTTGCGTGTATACAAAGGACTTTGTCGACGCATGCTAATACGACAGGACCCCTGGTGACTTCTCCCTGGACCAAGTGTCCAGCATTAGTGGGAAAGATTAGTAATCGGTACATGCAATTTACATGCCTCTATAGCTCTACAGAACACAGTCATAAGGTTCAGTGCAAATTGAAAAGATCTAGCATGCTACAGTATGATACACAAGCTAATTAAAAAGTGTATATTACACCAATGGTGTAATTCGCATATATAACTTCTTTGCCCAATATGTGTCCTTGTGTATTACCCACATAATTGTGTATTCAGGGAGTGCCATCTTTGCAAAAAATTGTATAAAACAAAATGCCAAGATGGCAGCAAACAAACAGGAAAATACAATCAATAACACTAGTGGCCGACTACTTAAGGTTGTTGACATTAATGCTGCAATGTCTTATTAGTGCACCACTGTGAGAATAATGGGACTTTTAGCTCCACAGTTCATTGTTTACGAGGTGACAGCAAGCACTTTGTAATATTAGTTTTGGACTTCATATGTGATATCAGTTCATGGAGTAAAAATGTACAAATATTCTAGATGGGTCAAGATCTCATAGTTAGCATTTTAAATGACTTGTTTTGTGGGCCATATTCAGTATCAATATTGTCTGAGGAGATTACACACATTTGGTTTTGACAGTGTCACACAATGCCCAGTGTTGGGCAGTAGCGTCGCTACAAGTAGTGACACTACTAGTTAAACTACATTTATGAGTAGAGTGGCGGTAGCGGCGCTGTTTTCTGAATCAAATAGCTTTTCAGTAGCTAAGCTACTAATTGATCAAGTAGTGATGTAGCGTCCACAGAAGCTACATTTTCCCAAGTATTTTTGAATCTGCAGCTCAAACTTAAGTCTTGATACAACTGCTAAGAATCGGTACGTGAATCCATCACATACACGGACTTAGGCTACATGTGAAGCCGATAGAAGCACTGACGGTCGGTGATGCCGTAGACGTATCATTGCGCTGATGCCTGAGACTTTGATGCAGGCGATTGAGGAGGAATAAAGATAAGACTGAGTTTACGTGATAGAAAGAACAGTGAGAGCAGAGAATACATCTTATTGTTTAATAAACAGTTGAACTGAACAGTTTTTCCCTGTTTATTTGTTTGTTTGAGTTACACTTTTGAATGTTGGTACAATAAAATTTAGGAAAATAAATAGCTTAAATGTAGTGAACTACTTTTGCCGTGTTGCATGTAGCTTAGTTCGCTACATTTCTTTTGGGGTAGCTTCAGTGTAGTTAAGCTTAATTTAACGCAGAGTAACTGGTAGCTTATCTCACTACATTTTAAATGTAGCTTGCCCAACACTGACAATGCCACAATGTGTGGGATTTATATCCCAGCTAAACTCACCCCCCAAATGTCAAGATATGGGGTTGTAAACAACAGTATGTAAAACGTCCAAAACAAACCGTAAAGCTGGAACTAAATATTTTATTATTTGCTGTCTTGCTGTCTGCATTGTTGGCTAAACTTGCAGACATCACTGTGACAAGAATGCAAGACATTCCTATTCCTCCATGAGTGTTACACTGTAGTTTCAATTCTCACACAAAATGTCTAGTCTATGCACAATTCCAACGCAGCTGAAACGTCAGTGTAGCTGGACCATTTTGATATATACCCAGTTTAGGGCTGAGTTTTAACATGCACATCTGCCAGCTAAAAAAAACCACAACAGGTTTCCACTATAAGAAAAATTATTACTGTCGTATCATAAACGCTAATAGCAAATACACTGACAAATCCTGCAGTCAGTCTCTCTCACACACACACACACACACACGCACACACACGCACACACACACACACACACATACATACACACACGTGCACACACAAACTCTTTTCTCCTTTCATAAAAGTCCCAACCTGTGGCCTATAAAAGAGGGAAAGACAATTATTGCAAGAAAAGGTATTATTCTGTTGAGATATTTATTACAGCTATTACAACCTGCGTCTGTGCAATATGCCCGTACATTGCACTGCAATGTTTCTCCTGGGTCACATTCTGGTTTTTACGTCGGTGACAGAGATGCTCTGCCAAACAGCCAAGTGTTGGGCGATGTAACATCCACCAGTCAAGCTGATGTACAGTCAGAGGGCATCGGAGGCGTCCCTGAACAATATTTAGTCAGTAGTTCTAGCCTAGCCTAGCCTAGCAGAGCTGCTTTCATGTATTAACTTGATTGGTCACCAAAAGAAATGACTGTAACACCACCAAACGTTTGCACATTTGTAATGCGTATCTGTAACCATAAATATGTATTTCATAAAAATGTTGTGCCTAAGAGGGAATTAAATTATATGCTAAATAGTCAGTTTAAGATTAAGAACAGTTTTTAAACATACATAAAATAAGTATAAGTAAAAGTTTTAAATAGAAAGTATGTCCAGACATCTTGCTTATTAAGGATGCTGCCTGGTAGGCAAATCGAACTCAGTACACACGCTTGTGCACCCAAACACTATATATGTACGCACGATTACACATGCAACAGTGAATAAAACTTGTGCTTTGTAAGTCCACTTTGAGTTAATTTCTTTCATTTCAGAGATATGTCACAACACAAAGAACACTGAACAATAACGATCATCTCCTGCTGAAATGAAGTGATTTTGATCACATGAGCACCTTTGAGATGTTAAAATACTAGCTGACCCTGTGTGACCCTTTCTAGTAAAACAACAAACCACTGAAATGTGTGCGCTTTAACAATCACGTTAATTGCCGTACCACCGATCTTGACTGACGGCGATTTAGTCTCACTGGCGAATCCGTCTCTTTTTGTAAACGTGCACTCTATTTGAAGTGAATAGGGACATGAAATTATAGGTTTGAAAACGAATTTTACAACAATGCCACTCATCGTCTCTATTCATCTGTTGGAATACATGGCTGGCATTACAGGACCATATCTGCAGGCACGATGACCCCTTAGCTACTAGTTATGATGAAACTCTAAATTACTCAGACAAGTGTTGAAGCTACACAATAGCATAATAGACGGGTTGGTGGTGGTCAAGTGAAGAAGATGAATAGACCATGTACTGTAACTGTGTTAGCCTACATGGTTAGCCTACATGCTAACTGCTTTTGGTCGCATTCCTAAGGACTGCGACCAACGTCCTCCAGCTAGCCAAATATGTTAGAAACCGCTGTGCGTGTGTGGCTGTCAGAGGAGGGGCAGGGAGCGGTGTCACCCTTGGAGCACTTTAGCGGGTGAGGCGTATAGAGACGTGTAAACCACTAACCCATGTGTGGGAGGGGCACTACGGAGAGTTTCAAACTAAGTCAACAACAACAGTTCAGTTAGGACCACTTATTTATATTTGGAGGTATGGCTCTGTTCTGGGAGCTCCCTGCCCTTCCATGCGCGTACATGGAAAGCCCTTTCCATGCGCGTACATGGAAAGCGCTTTCCATGCGCGTACATGGAAAGCCCAAGGCAGGGAGAGCAGCATAAAGACCTCCTCTAGGGAACAGAACAGAGCAGGCATCAATGACAACATTGTGACACTGGGTAATCAAACACATTAAAGGAAGAGGTGGGGAGGTGGTGGGACGCACAAATGCTTCCAGAGGAAGTGGCAAGAAGTGTGTAGGCTAAGACCGTTTAAATAAACGCCCGGACTAGATTGGCCAATAGTGTGCTTTGCCGTGATCAGCTGAGCAGTCTGGTCACTGAGATCAGCTGAGCAGTGAACTGATTGTGATCACCTGACGAATGAGATTAAACGTGGCCGGGCGTGACTTCGTGGCCTGCCAGAACTATCGCTATGCTTGATTTGCGTAATGCTAGATTCAACCACACGGGCTGGAAACACCCTTAAATGATTCCTTCGTTTACTTCAAAGGCTTCAAAGAAAGCCAGAATAACCGTGCTCTATGCCCTTGCCGGCTCCTTTCTCTCCCCCCAGACGCGTCGTGATTGCCCTCTGTGCTGGTTGCTTAGCAGGGAGAGCTTGAGCTCTCCTGATGGAGCTGTGTGATTATTACATCTGCAATTGGGGGGGGGGGGCTCCCGGCGTCCGAGGGCCTCTGCTGATGGCAGACAGACCCCCCACAGTGGATGGTATGGGGGTGGGGGCAGGGAGGGGGGAACTAGCCTCGCACCGCTGATCACCCCACACAGAGCCTCCGATGTTTGGGCCGGCGCCCCGCTGCCCGGGGTTAAGGCGAGGCGGCGGGCCGGGCATCGCGGGGCATAAGCATTACCTGGTTAAGCCGCCGTCGGGGCTGTGACTACGGCTCGCTGTCCCTGATTACAGCCCTCCCTCGACCTACGGTGTCGAGGCGGGTGGGGTTGGGTGGCAGGCGGGGGAAGGGGGGGGACAGTTGTTTGGACCGTCTCGCGTGTTTCGGAGAACGCCGGCCAGAATCAGGATTATGTTGTTCGCCGCGGCTCAATCAGAGGCGGGTTAAAGAGGGACGCCATATGTCTCGCAGCGCCAAAACAACACAAACGGTTTGTGGGGTTAAAGCAGATCTCGCTAAACGCAAAACAACAATGAGAACACTTTGGATAAATTGGATGAACAGTATTCCTGCAAGGGGTTGTAAAAGAGGGCGTCCGGTGTTGAGAGTTGACCTCCGCCTACTGTACAGCTATTCAAAGCGTGGTATTATCTATCCGTTTGTGTTTTATAGCTCGAGGTCTATTTCAGTGCTAGCTCGGTTGATTCACTGCTACTATGTCAACTGAATTTCCCCTCAGGGATCAATAAATTGTGGTCTTATCTTGTTTGATCAAGCCAAATACAAATGCATACACATGGAGTCAAATCCTCGCCTGACTCGCTCGGAAATCTAAAATACAGAGGCTTGTTTTCAGTTTAAACCACATATTCCAATCTAAAGTAGTTCCAATTTAATCAAATGTGTATAAAGGATGATTTAAGTTGAACTTAGTGACCTGTTATTCCCTACCCAGCCACCATACCCATTATTCATTAGACATGACGTCATTGATTGTCTGATCATAGGTTTGTTCTGCTGAGTTATGTTTACATGAAAATAGAAACACAAAATGAGATTAACCTTGATTTACAAAAAAAAAACAAGAAAAAAAAACACACACACACACACACAGGAAACAAACAAAACTAAAAGACAACTCTAATAGCCAACTCGCCTAATGGCCTATCACTCATGATAAAAACAAGTGACTTCATCTTTGTTTTCACCGAAACAGTTCCAAAAATACCAAATGTAGTCAAATGAACTTGATCAAATGCAACCGACCAATGCTCCCAACTCCTGCGTGCTATTCCCCCGCTATATTAGCCGTGCCATGTGTCTGTGACACCAGCATTAGGCAGACAGAGTGCTGGGTTGTCGCACCACTGGGCCCGTATGACAAGCCTCTAACTTCTCGAGGGCCCGTTCTGCGTTGGCCTCAGCATCAGACAGGCTAATTGAATGCCAACGCGGAGGTGAAGGCCTCTGTACATTAGACTTGTGTCAGCAGGGCCCGGGATAGTGCGCTAGACCGCTTCACTGGTTCGTAATGGGACCCGTATCCATATACATTGCACACATAACCGCTCTGCGTGTGTGTATGTGTGTGTGTGAGCATGCACACACAAGGTTTGAGGGCAAAAACAAAAAAAAAAAAGCATGCAGGGGACTCGTGCATTAGACCTCCAGCAAGACAAACACAACATTTTTTACATTACTTGCATCCCCCTACTCTCTCTCTCCCCTGGTTCTACATCTCTCTCTCTCTCTCTCTCTATCTCTCTCTCTCTCTCTCTCTCTCTCTCTCGCTTGGTTCTACCTCTCTCTCTCTCAAGTACTGGCACTCCAGTATATTTCAACCATTCTCAGTCTGTGTGCACAGGCTTGTGACACATGCACACATGCGCGCACGCACGCACACACACACACACACGCACATGCGCTAAAGCACATATGTGAAAAGCTCTGAGGGCTTTACTCTTATTTCCGTACACTACTATGTTATTCAGAGAGGTGGGTCCCATCGCTGTTGCTCGGGCCGAAGCAGCCTCAGGTGATTTTCACTTCAAAACCCACGGTGGAGGCATTTGTTCCACGTTCCAAGCGGTCAGAGGGATAAATTAGACATGGCTTATAATTATTTTTGTCGCAGTGTAATTTCCCCGCCGTAGGGAAGTGGGGCTCCTTGCTGACGTTGCGAATTCCATAATAATTCATTGACTTTTTTTTCTTTTTCTTCTTCTTTTTAACGTGTTGTTCCCCTCTCCTTCTTCCTAACGACGGCGCGGTCTTTTCAGAGCCTTTCCCAGTGATAGAGCTCCTACATTAATTGGAATTGAAATGTCAGCTTCAAAAGGTGAAGAGCATTGCTACGCTATAGGCAAAGCCTCCATTACAATATACCCACCCTTCCACAGGCAAGCAGGCACACACACGCACACACGCACGCAGACACACACACGCACAAAGTGGCTTTTCAAAACATTAGTATAATATGTTATCATTAGCAGTACATTTTAGATATAACATGACGCTGCATTACCAATAGTCAAGCGTCTGCATCTGCAGAGGTCATTTTAGGGTGAGCTTTGCATTCTCTTTCTTCCCCCCCGGCGGGGAGGGGTCAGCTGGTGAGCAGCACAGCATCACCAAAGGAGACAGAGCCGATAAGCGGATGCGTGTCCCCCCCCACACACACCCCACCTCCCTATAATCCTCCATTGATTTCAGATGCGTTGCTGCTTACCTCTGCTCCCCATTTACGGAAGCAACATCATTAGCTGGACTCCCGGGCCATTCTTTCAAATGAACACAGCGAGGGAGAGAGAGAGAACGACATTGAGAGAGAGAAGGACGGCAAGCAGCGGAGTCTTGTCTTTCATACCGTGTGTGTCATACGCATACGTGTATGTTTCGTGACCTCGCTTTAAACGGACCTAAGTGGTAGACACACTGCATTTACATAGTTTTATCCAAAGTGCTTTACATTCACCCGTTCACACACACATCCACGGCAATGTCAGCCATGCGAAGAGACACCTGACCACCGGTCGCAGTTAGGGTTAGGTGTCTTGCTCAAGGACACCTCGACACTTGGTGAGGAGTCAGCGGGGTTCAAACCAGCGGGTTCTTGATCACCTATATCGCCCTGCTCTACCACTACGTCACTTGCCACTGTATGTGCGGGTGAAAATATCTATCTAGAATTACCCGTTGCCCCTTATCACCACGGTGAGACACAACCACAATACACGTCGGCCAACAAGTTTTCAGCCTTTCGAAAAGAAACCTTTTCAAGGATTGTCTGCGGGCCCACAAACCAAGACACAAAGCCTTGCACACAACCCCCTGGGGGGCCAGAGGCCGCCGATAGAGAGTGGCTAACAGCCGCGTTATCCGCTATGACATAACGGGGAGGCTGTTAAGGCGTCTGCACGGTTAAACCCACAGCACGCCTCAAGTAGCTTGAATAAAATCTATCAGTTTTCACAGCCATTTATTTTCCCTCCAGAGTTTTTTTGCCGCTCAAGTCACATAACTGATAATATGTGCTGTCTGTAAACTGTGGCTTAAAAAATGGAGCAAGAAAGAGCAGGCGATAGCGGTGGCTAATGGGGCATGTACCGCGAGGTTTAAATTGACACAAACCTGCTAGCTTTGCACTGTTGTCTGACATATATTCAAAGAGCTACGAAATGAAACATTGGTTTAAAAAAAGTTCACCCTATCTGCCCTATGGAACTGCAGTTAAGTTTTAAATGCGTGGGTTTCTCTTTAGTAAACACCGTTATGCGAGTCTCTGTAAAGTTTCATTGAAAAATAAAATGTATTACTTGCATTAAAGAACCTAGGGGTAAAAATAATTATGCATTTCATATTATTTAATATATATAAGTATTCCAAGGTCTTACACGTTCTTTACATGCCATTAGGTGTATAAAGTATAAGTAGAGTTTTCAATTATTTTAGTTGATAAAACCTCTTTGCACGATGACGTTGGGCGAAGCTAAAAATAACTGATCATACGGATGTCATAGAGGATGGTTGTTCCGCCCTAATACTGATGCTAGAGAGTCAAAGAAATGTCAATCAATTATTGACAGTCCTATTAAGAGATCGTATCAGCAAAAATAAAAAATAAAAATACATTTTCCATTGAATGAATGTACATCCTCTTTGATTGAAAATCTACATAATGTGTGATGGTTATTTATGTTCATTTGGCTGCAAAGAACTGATCACAAGTATTCTATTTACACATTCATTATTATAATCTGCTGCATAATTATCTTCTGTTTTGCATTTTGAATGACATTGTTCCTTTGTATCATGTGGACTGCAATACCATACACCGTCAAGACATACTGTATGTGCATAAATTGAAGTAATATAATAATAATAATAAAGTTCATTAAGAAACCGCTACACCTGCTCTGCGAATCTCCTCTCAATTAATTCTCCTTGCAAATGGGAGAAGCTGACTTGAGCTGTTCTGTGACGGTATTGCGGAGCGGCCCGAGACAGTCTGTTTGAGAGAGATTTCTCCTCTTTTCACTGGAGCCAATAGGCTGTGCAGACTTGGCTCCAAAGGCACGTCGCATTCGATTGTGGTCGTTGTGCAATCGGCCACAGTTTGGCACATGAACAGAAGGTAATCATGCACGTAATAGATATCCCGGGGGCGAAGACGCTTTACAGTAAGCCATCGCTTTCATTTGCTCTCAAGCCTTTTTCCTTCTCACCACCACCATCCTTGGCTGTGCTAAAGTGCCACCCCCTCCCGAACCCAACATCTCTGCCCTGGCCCATTGCAAATGTTTCCAACTGCAGTGAAGAAGAGACAGAGAACAGCATGAACCAATGAGAGCTGTTTGGGCTGATGAGCAGAGGAGAGTGTTTCCATAATAAAGCTCATTAAAGAAACGATTTTCCTTTATGTAAGAGGAACACAAATAAGACACAAAGGATGAAAAGCCATGTAGGATTAAAAAGAAAGACAGAAAGAGAGAAAGTTGGAAAGCCAACAGATGGCGTCGAGCCTCTGTGGAGTTCGACGGGAGGATGTTTTCCAGAGCCGTATATCCCTCCCTGCACATGGCTCATTCCTGTTCTTATTACCCCATTGTCACCAATGGAAGCGGTTGTCACAGGTCGAAAATGTACTGCAGCCATACGCATGTTTCTACTGTTGTGTCTAGCACTGTAGTATCACTATAGCATGCCCGGTTTACAGTTTACCCAGTTTGAACAAACTGTTCAGAGCCTATAGACAATTATTTGGTACTAGGTTGACACATTCAGACAGAGGAGCCATCCATCCATCCATCTTCTCCCGCTTATCCGGAGTTGGGTCGCGGGGGCAGCAGCTTCAGCAAGGGACCCCAAAC
>JAODUH010000110.1:0-37651 GCA_027564835.1 Typhlichthys subterraneus | reverse complement strand
GAGACAGTCTCTTATGTGACGTAGTGCTGATGAAGAGGCTGAGAATAGAGACGGTCTCTTATGTGACGTAGTGCTGAGACTAGAGACAGTGTCTTATGTGAGACAGCTGAAGGGAAGCTAATATTAGCTACTGTACCGCACCTGCGTTACGACAGACCCAGTTCTGTCCACCTTGCCTCACACCCCAGGCGTATCTCACCTGGGACCCAGCTCGTCTTCGCTGCGCCACACGAAGTCTCCAAACTTCTCGTAGTGTGCGTTGTAGTGGTGTTGCACGCGGTACAGCAGCGGTGCGGGCACCTCCATCAGCGTGTTGTAGGCCGTCTGCTGCTCCTTGCCGCTGGTGTAGCCGTTGTACAGGTTGTACACCTTGTCTGCCACCTCTGGTGGGGAGGGGGATAGCCACACGTCACTCATGCACAAACGGTCAGGTGTTGACGCATTGGAGCAGGATGGGTACCGGCCAACACACGTACATACAAAAGCATGCACATAAACACACACACACACAAACACACACGGATGCCCTCTCACACACACGCACACACACAGAGGCACACGCTCACGCACACACCCACAGATGCGTTATCATAGACGCCTGGTGTGACGTCTGTGATGTGCCGTTGCGTGACCCTACTCTACCAACATGGCAAAGGCGCATTAGAACATGTCGTGCACAGCAGAGGGTGCAACACGTCAAATAACATGGCGGCACATGGCTGGAGGACGATGAAGATGAAGAGGAGGAAGAGCAGGTACCTTCTGCCCTGCTATCGTCCACCATGGGGCAGGACGTCCTCACCATCACGTAGCTGGGGTCAGAGTGCGTGCCCCGGCTGTCCACGGCGTACAGGGTGAACCTGACAGAGGAAGAAGGTATGTTAGAGGAGCTACAGGCCGTTATTGTAGACGTTAAAGGGGCAGGGTGGTCTAGTGGTCTGGGTGTTGGGCTCCCATCTGGAAGGTCATGGGTTCGAACACCGGTGCTGACCTACCTGTAAGCATCCTTAAGCAAGACACCTAGCCTTAACTGCTCCTGGTGGTTGGTTGTGCCTTGCATGGCAGCAATTGCCATCGTGCATGAATGTGTGTGTCAATGTCAGGCAAGGTTCAAAAAGTGCTGTATAAATGCAGTCTATTTACCATTTAAAGGCAGGGTCAGGTCATTTTTGCTAACTTCGAGCTCAAATCAAAACGGTTTCGCTTCACGTTCCTCCGCGGCGCCGGCTCACACATCAAAATGCATTGTGAAGCTAAGCGTAGTGCTACGGCTTTGTTGATACGAGCGGTGTCCGCCACTTTGTTTATGTAGCTGTTTACGGAGCCAGGGCTGTGTAGAAGTATCAGATTATTTTTTATAAGAGACCCACAGAGAGCTGTATAAGAGTCCCACAGCCAGCCTTAAGAAGAGCCGCACAGCCGGCCATATGAGCCCCACGGTCAGCTGTGTGAAGTCCCACTGCCAGTTGTAAGGAGTTCCAAAGAAATTATCTTATTTAACTTTTTCCTGATATGCATTCGTTATGCGTTTAAGTCTTTATTATAGTAGATTTGTATATAGATATGTAACTTTATCACAAAAAAAACGTTTTCTAGTAGAGAATACTTGCAAACATTAGTCATATATTCTATCTATATTGTCGGGAATTGAGGTAAAGACAAAATATGTTAAGGATTTTTAATGTAAATACTTTTTTATTATGCAGTGTTTTTTAAACCCCAAGACTAGAACTCTTACAGCGTCCAAAAAGTGAAGACCGTTCACTTTTAAATGTTATTGGTTAAATGTTCTTATATTCCTGACATTCACATGCGACGCTCTAAAGTAAAAAATGTCTTCCTTCTCTTTCTCCCTGCAAGCCTCATCTGTTGCATCTTATTTCGTTTTCCCCTTTTCTGCTCTGTCTTGTGTTTGGGCGCGCTTGTTCCTGCGCTGCTGAGTGATTGTTTTGTTTGTAACACGGCCTGTTTGAACATTGCTCGCATACTTTGTCTGCTCTGGTTTCTCGGTGGTATTCCCCAAGAACCTCACGGAGAGGCCCGGGCCCCCGACCCCCCCTTCTAAGACCACCACCCCCGTCTGCTCTGCCCAGCGAGACAATGCCGGCGTACAACACACTCACATTGTTTAAATCATGCGGCCACGCAACTGGCAGACGGTTGGAACGGGGTTGGGGGAAGTGGGTGGGAGGGGTATTTATGAGGGCAATTTGCTAAGAGTTTAGCTCGGGACCCAGTGAGCTTGCTTGGTGGTGACCACAGGTACAGCACGTTTTCTTCTGCAGACCCCAATTACCCTGCCATTATGCATTAACCCCCACTCCCCCCCTCAATTATGCTTCCCAACGAACGAAAATGTGTATGATGTACATTTGGTATGGCTAACAGTATTAGCAACGCGTAGATGTACATTTGGTATGGCTAACAGTGTTAGCAAACACGTAGATGTACATTTCGTATGGCTAACAGTGTTAGCAATGCGTAGATTTACATTTGGTATGGCTAACAGTGTTAGCAAACACGTAGATGTACATTTCGTATGGCTAACAGTGTTAGCAACGCGTAGATGTACATTTGGTATGGCTAACAGTGTTAGCAATGCGTAGATGTACATTTAGTATGGCTAACAGTGTTAGCAAACACGTAGATGTACATTTCGTATGGCTAACAGTGTTAGCAACGCGTAGATGTACATTTGGTATGGCTAACAGTGTTAGCAAACGCGTAGATGTACATTTGGTATGGCTAACAGTGTTAGGAAACGCGTAGCCTTACATTTGGAATGGCTAACAGAGGGCTTGTTAGCTTGTTATCAAACACGTAGATGTACATTTGGTATGGCTAACAGAGGGCTTGTTAGCTTGTTAGCGAACACGTAGGTGTACAGTTGGTATGGCTACCAGAGGGCTTGTTAGCTTGTAAGAAAAAGCATAGCTAGAAGGCTTGTTAGCATGTTAACAAACATGTAGATGAGATGCACATTTGGCATGGCTACCAGAGGGTTTGTTAGCTTGCTAGCAAACGTGTAGATGTAGTGGAGAGTGCACCACTGGCCTGCCAGGATGATAAGGGTCTCCTGGTAGAACAAAGGCACCAGCCGCGGTCTGGCACTGCTGTGGAATGTCGTAAAAGCTACGGTATTGGCAGCTGGCATACACACACACACACACACGCACAAAACACACAATGCGTGGACACAGCACAAACACACACACACACAACACACACAATGCGTAGACACAGCACAAAACAATGCATATACACACACACTGCACAAAACATAATAGAAACACATAAACACACACACACAACACAAACAGACACACACACAACACATGCACACAGACTTTTCTTATTTTCTTTCTTTCTGTGTTCATTTGGCGCTCTCTCCCATCAGCTGGGCGTGGGCCTTGGGGTTTGGAGAGCTCAAACATTGAGGCACAGCGAACGGCACATTAACATTTGTGTAAAGTAACAAGGCCCCCCGTTACATTAAACCACTGCGCTGTCGTTTACAGTAATGGGACAGAGAAACGGTACGGGGACGAGAGATTGTAGGCGGGTGGGCGGGAGGGAGGGAGGGAGGGAGGGAGAGGGAGATGAGGGGGAGAATGGCGCTGGACAGTGATGGGGAGAGAGAAAGAGATTGCAGGGAGAGAGGTGGGGGAGAGGAAAGAGAGAGAGAGAGAGAGAGAGAGAGAGAGAGAGAGAGAGAGAGGGAGAATGAAAGAGAGAGAGAGTAATAGATAGTGAGAGAGAGAGAGTCAGAGAGAGTGAGAGAGAGTAGGAGAGAGTAGGAGAGAGTGAGAGAGAGAGATAGAGAGACAAAGAGAGAGTGAGCAAGCAAAATGGAGAGATAGAGAGATAGTGTCCAGACGCTGAAAGGAGCTCTGCAGAATCCCAGCCCAAGCGCTCACGTAGGGCAGGTCAGTGTCCCATCTGCCCTGCCTGCTCACCCAGAATAGAGTCAGAGTTGTCAGGATCTGTTTGCAGTGTTCCCTTCCTCTGGCCATGCCTGTGCCTGGCCAAGCAGCACAATGCTGCCCTGTGTGGTGATCCTCGCCCTGCCTGCCTCTGTCACTGGGGATTAAGTAAGCGAAAGGCTGCAGACACAAACACAGCAGAGGCTGCAGGCAGCAGGACCCCTCTCTAACATGGGACCCAACCCGGGTAATATGAACCCGATCTGTTGTCTGCCCATCTATAGGCTCACCTCATCTCTAATGTCTGCCTGTGTTGTGGTTGTAAAATCATCCGTGTTACAGGTCAGGGCCGTTTTCACCTCTCCTCTAGAAGCAAACGTGGAACAAACAAAAGCATGTGGCTGACCGAACAGATGAGGATAATCCCTGGTAAACATCTGTCATGGTCCCCTCCCCCCCAGCTCTCCCTGAATGTGTCAGCCTGGGAGGCATCATCTGCTTACCATGTGCTTCTCCGTCCAGAGGTTCCCCCCGCTGCGCTCTATTTTATTTAATCTGTCACTCAAGGGAGACCCCAGTAGGAGAATCCTCTTTGATAGGCAGACACACACTGTAGACATTAATGAAACACACCCAGCTTCACACAAAGACGGCCAGTGTGAGCTACACGGCTCGCTGGATGAGCACGGGAATGTGAACGGCATTTTTCAGGTTCCTTCAAAAACCCTCCAGCTGAGCAGGAATGCCCTGTTCAGTGTCAGGGGAACAGGAATGGGGGATGGGGGGTTTGTCGTCTTTACTGCCACAACAGATAAGCCTAGTGCCACCCAGAGCCATGGAAAGAATAGAGTTACGCCAACGGAAGTAAAAAAATGTCAACGGTCACATGGTTCATGGAGAGGCAAAACCTATGGCAAAATAGTTCCAGGAAGTGCTTGGTGGGCAATATGAATATATGCAGAGATATAACTTCATTTTTTGGTAATTAGTAGTTAATAAATGCACTGATTTACTTTTAAAATATAAATTCTAGGGTACTTTTAGTATTTAGGCTTATTTCCGAGAACTTTTTTGCGGCTCTGTTGCTGTGGAAAAACGGTCCATTGGAGTGAACGGAGATGTCGTGACTCTCTCTCTACATGGCTCTGGTGCAACCTATAAAAGGGTTTTAAATGGCTTGTTATGACAACACTACTTTGACTGTGAAGAACGGCTCAGGTTAGTTAGTGTGTTTGAGTTTAACAATAGCAAAACTAATGTTTTTCAGCTGCACATGGTTACTCTCCCTCATTTTCATTTACATTTTGACTCAGTTTTTGATATTAGGTATGAAGTTACCTTTAAGGAGAAACCCTTTGAGTCCTCTAATCTTGCAGTTGGAGAATAATAGATAAAAAGAAAATGGATAATTGGCAAGGGAAATAACTTAAGCCATGTGCATCGGAATGTGTAACTTAGTGAAACCATGACCTTAGTATTATGTTGGGAAATCATATGAAGCATGATGATGAATAAGTAATTACACATAGTAGTCATTTAGAAATGCAAAGAAGACGATTTTCTGTTCAAGCACTTCATAATGCTTTTGGCTGCACTCGTTATTCACCCTTAATGATAGTCCGTGATCCCTGTATTCATCATTGGAGAGAGACTTTGCTCTTTTCCCTCCTCCCTGAGGCAGACACCTAACATGTTTATCTGTAATCCTGTCTCCAGCGTGGCTGTGACCAATGGTGTGGCCTGTTGCTGCTCCTTCAGAGCCGCCAGCCCAGTGCCGCAGCCCTCTCCGTCCTAATGTGATTTACAGCTATGGCAGAGCGAGCCAAATGATTAGACAGGCTCTAATCTAACTGATCTGCAACCGCACACATTACTGTGATTATCAGAGCTGGGCTCTGACCCACATTACTCAAATTGTTATCACTCCCAAGTTTTTTTCACGTCGAGAGCTCCATTGTCAAGAGTCCATGAAAAACATGGCAGTTGCATAATAGTTTGTCATTTGAATAAACAAAATCAGAAATAATTAAGTAATTAAGTAAGTATTAAGTAAGAAATTAAGTATGTCCTTCTCATAAGCAGAGTTGTTTCATTTGTAGATTTGAGTAGAGGCAAGCAAAAGTCATCAATAGTCTACAACTTGTGTAATATGCTGTTACCCCAGAGCGACTCAAGGAGCTGAAACGGGAGACTTGAGGTCAACGACGTAACACAAGAACATTGCCGTGAACAGCCAAATACATTGTTCTGTTCTTTTTATTTCCTTATTAAATTGTACCCTCTTGGCAGGTCATGTCTGTGCTACAGGTTATCCTGGTCAATAGTTATAAAAGCCAGTCTCAGTTACAATTGTACCCTGATCTACTCACTTTGCAGGTATTTTTGGAGTTGTATGTCTTTTAAAAATCTCAGTTCTCAAAGCAACTATTCCTAATTTGAACATGTTTATGTATCTATTCACGACAATAAAAGCATTGCTACTGTATGTGTGAGACAAAGCCAAATAGTTAAAGAGTGACATCTAGTGGCTAAATTACAGTGTATAGTGAATATGGACCCGCACCCAGTTTTCCAGCTTGACTGCTGGTGGTCAATCAACTAACAAACTATGCACTTTATTTTTTGTTTACAGTATATCACAGGACACTACAATAGGATAACTAACCTAGTATGGAAATATATGATATACCTATTATCCAGGTCAATAATCAATAAGGTGCATTCTTTAATATTTTCTAGCTGCATTACAATGTGCAGCACATTTTCAATATTTAAAGTTAAAATGGTCCCACATAGACGTTATTTAAAAGATATTAGTGAGCTAGTTAATTATAAATGTTCCTGCATTTTGATTACTGCCTTGCAAAGATTTCAAACATTCCTTACTCATGACTAGTTATTAATTAATAAGGGACACCCCCAGCCCAGAAGTAATATGTAAGCTTCACACTTAACTTGGAGAGACAGAGGAGTAAATTACATTTTGAGGTCCATAAGGTAAAAAGAGTATGAAGATGTTTTCCAAATGTTCCCATATTCTTGAGATGGAGCCCATGTCACATTTCTTATGGCAGCATTGACATTACTAATGAAAATAACGATAATTAAAGTTTTAAAATCTGCCTATTAGAACGCCCACCCTCCCTGAACTTTGCACATATTGTAATGATTTTATCCTCTCAGTATTATTTATATATATAGCCTAATGGAATTTGAGTCAAGCAACTTTGGATGAGTCACTGTTTTCACGCCAAAATACGGAAACATAGCACTGTAAAATACTTTGGCTGCTCACGCATTAATACCTCAAAAGGTGGAATCATATTTTATCTTACCTGCCTCATGGTTACATCCATAAACAAGCAAGGGAAGACAGAGTTAACATATACGTTCGTGGTGCTGCTGCTTCAAAGGTTTTTGCAAAGCTGATGCACTGCTGTACACTACAGAGTGACTGGTGATTCTCCCTACAGTGACTTCTATGTGGGTTTTTGACCATATAATCCTCTTCTCTAACCTTACTTTCTTCAGTCAGCTGTAAACTACCAGTGGGACTGAGACTGTCCACCCTTTCTCAGCTTTACTGAGAAGTCTCTCCAGCCCATCAGAGACCAGGAAATGGTTCCATGAGCCAATCACATGGAGGGGGCAGGACATGTGATGGGCAGATCTTTTTTAGACAACTGGATATCAGCACATGCCACATTGCCACAACTCTGTACAAAGCCTTTTTGTCATTTTAAGAAAAACAATGCATCTTTACCAGACAGCTTAAAGTTGCACACATGATTCACACACTTCTCTTTTCACATTTTGGCAAACAATGAATTGCTTTTAACTGATAAATGGTTAACAGGCTCATACATTGCCACCTTGCATTCCAACCAAAGTGTGAAATCAAAATAACATACATGATCAAATTGTTCAGAACGTCAGACATCTTAGACGGCATTGCTCTTTGGCTCATAATTTACACCAACAAAAATGTTCAAAGACACTTTAAGCAGCAAAGGCTTGCATGCCATCTGGAAATCTGAGCAATCGCTAAATACCAGTCCAGTGCTCCTTCCAGTCTAGATATTTGCACTCTGGTGTGAAACAAGTGTTGCATGCCAAAGGCAAAGCTCAATACAGCCAAATGAAATAGTACATAACCTAACACAGTAATCAATGCTGTCATTATACTAGCCAGAAGACCAGTGACCTCCTCTCAAAGCCAGTGGCCCAGTACAACTGTTTGCATGGATGGACAAGTTTAATCGGCAAGCTGACAACTAATTCATTAGCTAATGTGCGGCGAGTGTACAGTATTTCAGAAAACAACCCTACGCAGGCAGGCATTCGACATGTCCTGTAGCACAGGAGCCAATCAAACAACATGGCCAATCTGTTTCTCCAAGTGATCACACTCTTGCATGTGAAAACTTTGATCCACATGAAAAAAGATTGAAATTTATTGTGGCTGTGTTGAAAGTTGTCCCATATTGTCGGCATCAGTTCACATCTCTGTGGCCGTGCACGAGCAGCTTTCTTACACAGACATCTGCTGCCTGACAAGTTTGGCAGCAGCTGCAACAACGCCATCAACACATGAAAGGCCATCCGTCCCGATAGTTGGATTCGATTCCAACCTCCTTGCTTAATTGGAAAACAAGTCTGTATGTGTAATTACCTGCATTACCTTTGTCGGCTAATATGGCGGAGATGGTTTTGATATCAGTAGCAAGCCATCAAGAAATAAAATATTTACCTTTTGTGGTAACACCACAGAAACATTTCCTGGCAACAGAGGCCAGAAAGGCATGAATAAATGTGAATTTGTAATAACCTATGAGCGGCCCCACCAGTGGTTATTATGTTTCAATTTAGCCTGGATCTACAAAAGTTTAAAATGAAATGTGAGACCAATGAAAACATATTTCTTTCAATGGCATGCTGACTATTATTTTATGTAAAATAACAGAATATATTTCAATTGTATTATAAACACAATTCTGCCATGATTTGTAAATCATCAGGTAGGCTGTGATAGTGAATGTGGTAGTTTTAGATTTTTTGGTGATGTTTCACAATAATGACAATAAATCATATGACAAACCTTCTTAATATCCATATAGTATGGTAATTACACATTTTAAATAATAACTAACATGCAATATCTTACTTTTTTAAACTGCTATGAAATATTTTGACTGAAAATTATAGACTAGAGAAATACAACTGTCAATTTAGCACACATGAACTGCTTAAAATAAAATAACATGAAACTAGTCTACAGTACTTTCCTCCACAAGGAAAACACTTTAAATGGTAGTTCAGGGAAACATTCTGTACACACAGACTTCATATCAACAGAGCAGCACTACATTTTTACTTTTGGAAATACATAAGACCTTACCATGCAGGTGGAACAAGCCAGCCAGACAGCCAATAGTCCAGGTGTGCACCTAACACCTGAGAATGCACTGCAGGAAAACACCAACTTGCTGACGAAGCCTCTCTCTCCCTCCTGGTTTCTTGCTGGGCTCCACACTGCCCCTGTCTCAGCGCTATCTCCCAATGTCTCGCCACACAGCCTCTTCTATAAAGGAAGCCAAGTCCACTCCAAATGGCTCCAGCAGCCACTGAATTCTCAGGATATTCCTCTTTGTGTTGTGGGGTTGGCTGGGATCATTAGCTTGGTCCCATGAGAACATGGGAGGTAAATAACCCCCCCCCCCAAATACCCGCCCACCTCACCCCTTCCTTCCTGTGGCAGGCTGTCAATCAGACCTGGTGATGAGGTGGAGAGCGGGTGCTTTTTGCTGCCAAGGAGACACCCCTGATTGGTCATTAGGGACCAGAGGTGCCCTGTATGATGAATGGGAGCATTAGGATGTCTGAGGCGCTGGTGGTGCTCAGCTGAGAGCTTGCTTGCACATTGATAATGGACTTCTATGTAGCTTATTCATTTTGCATTGACATTAAAAATGTATCAAACCACCAGAACATTCAGCACAGTCTGCATAGTACATGTTCAAAATGCTAATTCATAAATACACAAAAACAAAATGGATGAACGGTTCTTGTCATATTGGAGTGTCATGTTGAAGCCTAAGCTTTGTTGCCGATCCAGTTCAGGCACTCGCTGGGTTACAGGGAGGGCAGCCCAAAGCTTCCGTTGCCATGGCGGTGTGCGAGAGCTCCATGGTGCATCTTGGCACTTGAAGCAAATGCCACTCTAATCTTTTCACAGCTGGTCCTTCGGCTCTGCCTAAAGCCCGCTTTCTTCCCAGTCAGGACCATTGCTGTCACTTTCCCTTCCCATCCAATATTCCCAAAGCCTGTCTTACCGCTGGGGCCACGAGAAAGGCAAAACTATTTGTAAACAAAAGTCTTTGCAAATAAGGTTGCAAGTCCTGAGAAGGGTCTGAAATGGGTCTGAGAAGGGTTATTCTGCTCCCTTTGACTCAGGCGAATGACTTTGAATAGTGAAAGCGAGACAACATGCAAGTGCTGTTTTTAATTGCATGCCTCAGTCTCAACACATAGCCATGGAGAAGTTCATAAAAAATCCTATATAGCCTGGCTGGACAACACAATTACCGCTGGACCAACACACACAAGCAGAAACGTACATTAGCAGGAATACTGCATTCCTCTCGCTTCACTGCTCCACAGAAGCAGGCCACTTCATAAGTGTCCTGCTGTGTATATTATTGTAATTTACAACACCATGGTATTTTATGAATACGTGTGGAGACTTTCTGATATTGCCTCTTCCACAGGCCCTACAAAAAGGTGTTATTAACTGTATTTGTCTTTCTACCATGACCTAATGTACTGTGGCAGTTGGTGTTGAACAAGACTTGTATATACAGATATAATAAACATCCATTCAAGGCCTCAGATGCAGTGTTAGCATTTTGTACAGTATGGTGAAGTCACAAGGTCATGTGTGGTCGGTAGAACTTCACTGACAAAAGTGTTTTACCGCACTGAGGTCAAACGCGAAGTCACATGCCTTGAAGGCTACATAAAGCATCGAGTAGAAAATGTGTTTTCCTATTTGAAACACTCAAAATTAACATGTCTGGGCTGTGGTATTTATAGAGGCTGTCTCCACCTCATCCGCTGGAAACCTAACCTGAGCCATCATCCAGTCACACAACGCCCTATGAGAGAGACATCAAATAAGCTTAGCAGAAGCTTTATACAGTATCTACAGATTAAACTATACGCATTACAGCTGATAAACTGCACCTGTAACAAGTATCACTAAGTACAAATATAGATAACTGAATGTTTATGTCAGACAATTAAGTGTGGACATTACTGTACGTTGACAGTGTTCAACTCTATGCTTTTGTGTGTATGTACAGTAAAGCGTTGTACTGTATAATTGTCATCTTTGCAATGAATGGTTTACAATTAATGACTTAGCCTGTATTGTATGAGAACCCCCTTTCAGGAAATCATTTGTGACATGCATCCCCTTATGAAAAACGAACAGCTTGTGCTATAGAAAATAATTATTTTTCTATTTCTTGCCAAAAGCAATTCACCTAGGGTGCTTGGCACATCAGGCTGTATTAATTGGAAATGGAACTGCAAAGGTTCAAGAAACCCTGCTGAAGACAAGGATAAAGGCTTGGAACTTAATATAAAAGATAACATTAACTTTCGACAGTATGGTTTGGAGGATTGATTTGACATGATTGATGTGAACTGTTTTCACCGTGTCACAATGTTGACCAAGACCCTCACACTCCAACACTACAGGGCCTTACCTGTTTAGTCCTTAACCATTAGCCAGTGCTATTCACTTAATAAGTTAATAAACAACATGTGTACATACAGTATAGGAAATTGAATTCTTGAGTCAATTTATGCTGCTCCACAAAGACATCGCTGAATCACTGTTTATGTATGGGATATATCTTTCTCTTTTTTTTAAATATGCAGCGTATGTGTTGTTGTAAAATATGTTATACAAATGCAAAAGCAAATACATTATTTATGTGCAGCAGTAAACAGCACAAACTGAATTTCAACAATATTTCAATGAGTTTAAACGGTTCCCATTCAATTAGCATTAGCAATACATTCTTATTCAAGTTTAACCTCACAAGAAATGTCTAACAATACATAAAATGGCAACTTTACTTCCACAAAATTCCAGACACACATTAATCAGTGGTCCATACTCACATGCGGTGGTCCTGGGGTATTCTCCAGCCAAAAGCAGAAGGAACGATTCCCAGCTTGACAACTTAGCACTTCATAGCGCATGGACTAAAGCCCAAACAAAACATAGCATCCTAGCTAGCTTTGTCTCTTCTTGCCCTTGCCTCCATCACTCAGTCACTAATTCCCAGGGTTCCAACACAGCCGTATGCTCATGCAGGCGTAACACATGCCCAGAAAGCGTCACTTCCACTGGGCCATTGCATGGATGCTGCCTTTAAATGCCGGGGCTGTGCTTTTGGGGAAAAAACCTCCCCCCCTTCTCTGGGGTTGTACTCTTGTCACTACCTACACCCCTGCCCCCCCCCCCTGCCCCCCCTGCCCCCGCAGCCCCTTCTCTACCCATAAAACAAAGAGTGAGCAAATGGAGAGACAAAGGGGCGGACGTGGAACCTTGGGGACCACGGAGGCTCCGGCTAAACCAGGCTGGGAACAGATGGGGTCAGTCTCCAGAGCCCATGCTGTACGTCATTGCCTTCAATATTCTGCCTCATTTATCTTGGCTGCTGAGCGCATACGGTATCATATCAGATCATGTACATAGAAGTGGAAGGCCACTGGTGCTCTGACCACACCATTGCCATGGGTGTATGTCTATAGGTTGCTGATGACTAGCTAGTAATTATACCAGCAGACAAAAAAAAACCCTTGTTAAACACAGATACAGATGGTGTAAACACTATTTTAATTGTTCTCTTCATTTTCCCAATGCAGACTGGGTTTTTGAATTATTAAATTATTTAAGCTGTGTGACTATCCTAACAATGGCAGGGGTTCAAGATGTTAATTACTTTGCCATCAGAATGATAATCTCCCCTCAGGCGAACTCTCAGCATCACTTGAACAGATAAAAACACTAACAAGCGCATTAAGACACACAAGGTAATTGACAAAAACACATTTAACTTCTGATTAAAAGATTGCTACATGTAATGTTTCAGAGCCTTTCATGTGTAAATGAACCGAATACAGGCCTACACTTTGCAACGCCACCTAAAGCTACAGCAGGACATCATTACACTGCAAAAACTATAGCTAACTTAGTGTGATAACCTTGGTTTTAGATTTAAAATCTAGTGGGTCTTGTTTTGTAATATAAATGGCTTATCTAGTGACTTAATTTAAGTAAATGTGCACTTAATTAAAGAAATATTTTCAAGTGAATTTCACTTACTGCACTGGCAGACAGTTTTTCTTGTTTTAAGCATTAGTCAGCTCATAACTAATATATATATGCACATATTTTATAGGGCATTTTTTGCAGTGTAGCTCGCATAATGTAAAGAACTGTAGGCATTGACCTGGAACTGATTCCTTTCCACTGCTCATACAGCAGCATTGTTGGCCCTGAGGCCAAGGCTCTGCCAACAACATATTATCAGATGCCAGTGCTGCTCTCCTCTCACACTGTAGCAGACCGTCGCCACCAGCAATGATCTCAACTGCTAAACATACAAACACAGTGTATCCTAGAGTGTGAATATCAATGACCAAATGTGATGCCTGTATTTAAAATACATGAATGAATAAAAAGCTAAATTAAACAGAACGTTACATAGTCCTCGTGGTCACAAGTTACACGATAAAAACAACTGTTATTTTCTGGTTCAAACTTGTATGAGTGAAGGAGTTTTCGGGAAACTAAGGTCATGTGTTATGTTTAGTTCCTACCACAGTCTGTAGC
Organism: Typhlichthys subterraneus; assembly: GCA_027564835.1. Lineage (NCBI taxonomy): Eukaryota > Metazoa > Chordata > Actinopteri > Percopsiformes > Amblyopsidae > Typhlichthys > Typhlichthys subterraneus. Next base: position 23,818 of record JAODUH010000110.1, on the reverse strand, counting down.
CTGAAAGTCTTGGCTTTTATTTTTTCCTGAAAAATGTATCCCTCTTTTGAAAATCTGTGGCGAGAGCCTGCCACATTCTTCACTGCTTGGAGAAGCCTGTAATTGCTTCCAGCTTCCAAGAGATTCGCTGGGACTCTTAGAATACACGTTTACTGTCTTTATCACAAATCTCGCCTCCATAAATCTGCTTTTTTCTTATCAGAGGGTGTTAGCTCCTCTGCCAATGCCACACCTTCTCCATCCATAGACATCTTCAAGACTAAAAGGATTTCAAGGACAACTTCCAACATAGAAGGAGCTACTGTATGTATGCGCTATTCTCGGTTGTACCTGCCACGTTAAGACATTGCATAAATGAAGGCTTTCTGGTGAAGCATCTGAACATCTGTTGTGGTTTGCCATGTTCTCATGTCCATGGAGATTGCCCTAGGCTGGAGCCCAGCTGTTGCACCCTTGGTTGGCTGCGATCAGTCTTCTGCACATTATCAAAGCATTATCTGCTCAGGTACGGTTCTACCGTTAACACCGCGACTCGGTAGCAGACAGACTTGTGAGGAATAATGTGTTATGGAGTCAAAGCATGCCTGTTTACCACGGTGCATACATTTCAATAACTTGAAGGAGCCTCGAGACGTTTCGTTTTCTGACTTTGCCTTAAGCCTCATTCCACTAGCTTAGCGTAGCCCTGCACAATATCCTCACTCTCACTTCATCTCAATGTTAACCAGACATTCCTTGAAGGCACTGTGGGCCACATTCCTCCAAATGCTGCTTCTGAAGGAGGTTCTTTGAGAGTTTGAAAGAACAGTGTCTCCAAGGAAACAACCCGGGTACCTCCAAGAAAAGAGGAATATTCAACCATGCAATGTGACAGGTGACTCATACAGCACAAAAACACACACATGTCCAGGCCCAGGCCCAGAGACCTCTGTGGTTGATTATCATTAAAGAACCAGAGCTAATAAGATGGGCCCTTAAGGCAAATGCATGATTCACACTCTTACGTAAATACATTTAACATTCAACATAATAAAATAATAACATATTCATGAAAAATATATTTCCTTCCAAAAGGAATGTGTTATGGCATTCAATATACCATGGGCACAAAAGATGAATGCAGATAGAAAGTGCAAGTATCCTAAAACTGATCCAAGGGAGCAACCAGTGGTTTTGCTGAGCATAAGGAAAAGAGCTAAATCCCTAAATGAATTCACCAGAGTTTTACCTCCTTAGTCATCTGGCACAAACACATGTTCTGTGCTTAGAATAACATGGCATCAACTCAAGTCCCACCAAAGCACAAGTTAGGGGTAAACCAACAGAGCTTGTAAAAAATGATAACCTTTTTCGTGAAAATACATTAAACGGATTACATTCCTCATTTAAGATATCAAAACAATTATCCTCCTGTGCATGCAAACATGTGAACAGACTGTTTGACAGGTCAATATTTACAAAAACAAATGTTTATATTGGAACAATATTTCACTGGATTTGAGACGAGGCACATGAAGTTTAAGGTTACATTCCTGTATCCAACTTTAAAACAAAACCTGTTTCTCTTATTGTATTACAATTCTCTGCGTTGTTCTTTAGCATGTTGTAAACTTGTGAACTCTGATAGATGTGTGTTTGTGTCATGAATGCATACGTTACAATACATTGCTGTGAACAAAGAATGCAGAGTCCGACGATAAGCTGAAAATCAGGCTTTAGGCCTGGTTTTAACTAGGAGGATTAATGCAATTCGCCATCATGTTATCTTAAAACAAAAGCGTTAGTGTCTCTAAGGGCTGTAAAGTGAGCCTGCACTGTTCAATGCACGCCCTCTTTGTGTTTGAAAGATAAAAGTTACCGTAAGCTAACGCCAATTAAACTGACCCAGACACACACAGAGACACACACACACACAAACACACACACTCACACAACCTCTCCTCTGTGACTTACTGTACCTGCTTCTCCATGGCTGCAGCGGTGAGTCTCTCCCTGTTGGCTTACAGTATGTTGGGCTGGATGCGATTTGCAGGGCAGCCAATGGCTTTTCTGGGGGGCGAAACAGGAGGTAGCAATGTGAAGGTATTCTGTACGCCTGCGTTCACCACCCGGGTCCCTCCTTCCCCCTCCCAAGATGGGTGTGTACAGACACATACCCCATTGACACTCTCTGGATCACATCTGCTCTACAGGTTCACACAGGAGCGCAGAGCTCAGAGGAATATTTAACCCCAGGGGAGCTGGCATTGAACTGGCTGGCAAATACAGCAAAACTTGGCCTTGCACAATAAAGGTAAACTCATTGATTGGGGTGTGTATATACGCTTGTGGTTGAAACCAGAATGACAATTGCCTCACACTCCCCTCCCTTGGCTATAAGACTTTGATCTATCAGTTAGATCCATGAATACTAGTGAAGAATACGCATGGGCTGACAGAGAATCCCTTATAGTCATGTTGCCACTGAACCTCCCGCCCCCCCCGCCCAGCTCTGAGCCTTACTCCACCCACTGCACGATTCTGAAAGATTGTCAAATGTATGGAAGGCCTTAAGGCTGAGAATAAGGCAAAGAGCTAAAAAAAAAAACTCCCCTCTCAGCACCTCCCTTGAGGGGAACCCCCATTAACATTATTGTTATAATTTAAATGTCATGATGACATACCAGTGTTCCAATCATACTCTTGTAAGTCAACAAAGGCCTTGGATAATTTTAATAAGAAATAGCCTTTTTCAACAGATCAAAATGAGGATTTTTATAAATGTTTACATGTCGCCAATGTTTACATGATGTGTATCATCACAGCTCAGTCCTATTACCTACAGCTCAAAAACACAATGCAGCAATGCTGTGAAAACGTTGTGTAGTGCGGTCTGCACCACTTTGTGTTCACATGTATAGACCCAGTGTATAGAAACAACACACACAAAACAGACAGCCAGTGGCCCAATGAAGAAATGTTCGCTACATTTGACAAAAAGCACATGGCTTACAATCACCTCACCTCTACGGGGCTCCAGACCTGACCTCAAGCTCGCTAGATCAGGCAGGCTTGAAATCTGAGGCGCTATAAGCCCTAATCAAGTAGTATACCTTTAAATCCCACAGTGGTTCTTATTTACCTTTCTTGTGTGCTTACGGTTAGCCAAGCCAATACAGGCTTTGAATAACCCCCCCCCCCCCCTCCCTCCACCCCCCAACCCAATCAAAAAATAAAAAAAGAAGGAAGGCAGCAGGATAAATGTGCGCGTCTGGGAGGGCTGAATCTGCTTGCAATATATTGAAAGTCAGTGCCTGGGATGGATGGTTTCTCTTCCACATGGCCCTGGGCCGCTCCATCGGGTTACCAATGCAGAGTCTGAGAGAAAAAAACATTAAAAAAAAATAAGGCTTGTGCTTTAGCATCCCAGTGGCAGGCCAGGCAGCAAAAACACATTGCTGTTAAACGACAGAGAATTGTATTTTTTCACGATAATGAGAGTCTGCTCTGCGTGGCCAAAAACGTGCTAATCCTTCCTTGGACTTGTGCGCTCACATCAAGGCTCACGCAAGACCACGCAAGTATGTCAGACAGTAAACGCAAGTATGTCAGACAGTAAAATAACGGTGGCCACACTTTCCCGTTAGATCACCTAGCATAACACGCTAAAGATATTTAAACCAATTCCAAGTTGTCTTAGAAAATAAAATGATTGGTTACTATAGATCATCTGCTTAATTATTGGCTGTTTGCACATTCTTTGATGCGTATGGGCGTGATTATATGTTCACTTCAGAGCCAGATTTAAAAGTGCGACGTGTCTCATGCTTTGTCTCGCTGCACATCCACTTCTGCTCTGATCAATGTAACCTTCAAATGGGGGAATGGCATGGAATATTAATTACAGTATATAGTACAGCAGGCTGTCATGGCTGTGCAGCCAGTCAGTTACCCTTCACGAATGGCGTGAATAATTTATGCAACATTCATTGAAGTAAATGTTGAACATGTTCCAATGCAGTGTAAGCTGTATGCACAAGGAATGTGGGCTGCCCTGTTATAAGCATAGAGCTGTAAGGTTGTCTAAGACGCCATGTCTCGCCTTCAGAGTATTCCCAGTGCCAATTTCTGCAAAGTATGCTTCATGCTCAGTGCAGTGTGTGTGTGGGCATGTTTAAACTTGACTGCCTTTCCACCAAGACATGGAAAAGTTACACACAACAATAACAAATATTCAAAAATGAATTGGAATAATTTTATAGGATGTTTTTTTCCTAAAAAAAAAAAGTTTTAAAAAGCTTTGAAAACCATTGTCTTCTTTGTATTTTAACAAGCTGCTCTGGAGAAAACATCTGGGCGCTGTGCAATATCCGATGGTGGTGGGAGTAAAGAAAGGCTGTTCTGCTTTTACAATCACTGATTAATACAGAAGAGAGAAAGCAGGACTAGGACACACCGCTGACAAATTATCATCAACAACCAATCATTCGCCAGGTCAGTTGCCAAAAACATGGACACGTGAATGTCGGCACAAGGTGATCTCTTGTCCCAGCACAATAGTGTTACATCACATGGACTCAAGGGCAGTTCCAGCTGGAGACAGACAGCTGGTAATATGTATAGCAGTATACCGAGGACAGCTATGACAGCACTCGTCTTCAACACACTGATCTGATGCTGGTGAAAGCGTGCTATATGCTGGTGTCCTCATTGAATGGACACCAGAATGGTTTGCAACTAAGGATCGTTGCAAAGATAGATATTCACTTGTTTTCTTTTGATTACTTAAACATTGTGGTATGCAGTATGATGGCTCATATTTCTTCTACTTTCTTGAGAATCTTAATTTAATCCCTAATAATTTTTCCCCTTGAAGCCCATTACATCAACTATGAATAAGATAAGGCAGATGTTTTTGGTGTTAAATCTATTATACATGAAAATAAAATAGTCTAAAGACTGCGTTGACAGATACACTGGCTTCATCAAATTAGATTTTAACTTGCTGGACCTAATACACAAAAAAAAAAAAAAAACCTCCACACAGCAGATGTTAAGTAATTCAGCCAATGATTTTAGAATAGAGAGAAGGCGCGACCTGGGTTTGGAGCTCACAAAAAGACATAATGAGCTCCACAGAGTTCAACCCTGACTCTGGAGAGACTTCCAACCTTGAGCTCATTGAGGAAAAACTAGGGGTATGCGTTCTCTGGACATCCATCCTCATTTTTGGGGTCGTGACCTTGCCCTGTCCTCCACCCAGCTGCCGCTGATGCCAGAGAAGAGAATCCAGAAAGGACAGACCCCCTCTCCTCCCCTCCTCCCGCGGGCAGCGGATGGTACTCTCTCCGCCAAAGGATCAGCTTACAGTACATCCTTCAGCGCCGCGCAGATAAGATGTGGAATCAGAAAATGTGAAGTTGATTCGGTTTGTGTTCAGGCAGCCACTCTCAGGAGCCGTGTGTGGAAGAAGTTTTCTTGAGGCTGTTTTCTCCTCAACATTGCCTGTTAGTGGTTAGAAGTTCAATAGCTTTGTGTGTGTGTGTGTGTGTGAGTGAGTGTGTGCGCGCTCGTTCGTGCGTGCGTGCGTGAAGTCGGCCTTCTCCGTTCTGTGGTGCAGATGGAAAATGGAGGTAAACAGCAGTGACTGTGGCCAGATTCTCTGTAAAACACATCCAGACATCCTGTGTCTAGTCAGCCTGGGATTGTTTGGTGGCGAGCGACCAGTGGCACCGCCCACGCAGTGGAGGAGCTGATATGGCCCGCAAAGTTATAACCACATTTCTCAGTGCTGAGGAAATCCCCTGGCCACGCCTAAGAAGCAGAGGGTGTCATTATTATCATCAGGTTAACATTCAAAGCCTAATGCCCCTCAGTTATTGATTTATTTCTTAATTAATAATTATTTCTTATCTATTCTTACTGTAATGTTTAAAGTCTACTAAAATAAAGATGAAAATGAACTAGAAGTTCATATAAGAGGTTACATTTCATTTTCATCTCTTATTATATCTAGTTACTGTAGTTTCACATGAACACATAGGTACTTTCCAACAGTTCACCCAAGAGCACAATGTACTATTATGCTGCATTTAGGTACAGTAGAGTCTGACAGGTAGCCCAATGAAAAACAAGTATTATATTATGTTATGACACATTATATTTATCATTGTATACCACAAACAGTTGTTCACGGTCCACTCTAGGCTAATAAAACCTAAAATATAATCTAACAAACGTGATGGGATTTATGTACTCTTTACAGAATCAAACATCCTTTTCCTATCTTATGCTGCCCTCTCATGGTCACTCGATGTAATCGTTTTTGCGAAAATATTTTTGTAAATTGATACATAAAATATGTATGTTTTTTAATAATCTTACTCATAACTCAGGACATATAATGGGATAATTTTGTGGTAGATGTGATACTGATCGTTAATTTGAATTGTTTACATTTTAAACTCTACTGGACTACACTAAACCCATACTTATATAACATGAATAGATAATTGTTGGTCTTTTTGGAGGTAGAGTTCTATCATCCACAGACACTGACATACACCTGGAACATACTAATTTCTTCCAACCTTTTCCAGGAATGCTTTAAAGGTTACCAGTGTTTTGTACAACCACAAGTTAAAACCCAAAATTACACCAGTATTGCATCATGCATTATTCTGTGAATCATGTTCATTTTATTTTTTTAAACCATATCAGGCCATATGCTTACTGCATCTTAAGGTAATACTGCTCTTCTCTTAGTTAAAGTAACAGTACTGGGCTTGATTGAAGGCTTTTATCTGTCTGCCTGGAAAGGATAAAGAAGTCAAGGGATTAATCTTATTTAAATTAGAAATGTTCAAAAATTGTAATGTGATATATTTTTTATATATATATATATATATATATATATATATATAAATCAGATGTTTGCAATGCTGGTGTCACTACTCTACACAAGAAAAATTTGTCACAGCATGAAATGCTGGTTGACTGGGATGTTCAGCTAAAATAGACAAGCGTTGAAAGCACTGATAATTGTTTTTGCGATTAATTCATATGTCACATTGGGAAAACAAGTTGCAGTACAGTCTTTGAAATGTACCGTCATTATTCCTCGCATCGCAAACACAAAACAATTTAGGGGCATTCAAGCAGAAAATTAGTGTTACAATAAAACGGCCCCTTTTGTCACCTTGTTTCAATTCAGCTTTACATATGGCGGCTTGTGACATTTTTGCAATGACTTGCTATTTAAAATGTATCTTGCAGTCTTTGTTCTCTGAAAAATTACAAATGTCAGCAAAAGAGTGATAGCGTGGAAGTAGTCTGGAGTATTAAGATTAAAAGTGCAATACGAACCGTGAGAGTAGATAAAATCAATATATTACAATTGAGTACAATATCAAAAATGTACAATGTATACACAAGGGAACATTGAATGGTTTGAAATCGTCCATCCATAACATTCAGGACTGGTTTTAATGTGCTGCAACACAACGCAACACAACACAACACAACGCAGCACAACACATGGATTTCTCTAAAACCCATAAAACAAATTGTTTTAGTATAAAAATACACTATATAAATATGACATAACACTTATAATATAATAATATGTATTCTTCTGCCAGTTTTACACGGACAACAGACTCCATAGATTTAAATGGCAACAATGAGTCATCATTGAGATCAATACGATGCAGTGCGTTCTTTCACCAGCATTGTGAATGTGCTCACAGAGACAGGCTGAGGCGTTGCAGCAGATTGCCTACATCCTCCTCGAGGGTGTGCGCATCACACTAGGGTCTCTGGGAGGGCGTCAGTATTATCTGTTGACAGCAGCTGCCAGATGTGCCATTTGTCCTTCCCGGCCTCGGGGGTGTTGAAGACGGGGGTGTTGAAGGTGGAGTTTGCAGGCTTGGGGTCAGGGCAGCCGCTCTTTGGGTCCCGCTGCGGGGCCTTGGCGCTGGGGGGGTCGCCAGTCCGGTATGTGAAGAGGGTCGGGCTGGAGTGAGAGATACGCGGGTCTCCGACGAGGTCGCGCAGCCCGCCCTTGAGCGGAGAGGAGGCGCTGTCGCCGGGGCGCAGAGTTCTTCCCCCTACGTCCTCCGAGCTGGTGGCTCCCGATTGGCTGTGAAGCGTCTGGGGTGACGGCTGTCTCTGTCCCCTCTGGTCGTAAGGGCCGCTCCTGCAGCGTGTCACGGGGGGGCGTGGCCTGCACGCCGCTACGCCCAATGAGCTCTGCCACAGTCGGCTGGGCTGCTTGCTGTTGCCTTGGCAACTGTCGAGCCCCTCCAAGGATTCACACGACTCGCATTCCCAAGCGTCCCCATGGAAACCTGAGCGAGAACATTCATGTACATCGGGCCATTGATGACATGCCTCTGCATGTAACAATAACAATTACATTACGTCTGCGTTACCGGTGATCTGAAGGGCCAACAAATTGGTTCTCAGGAGGTCATCCCATCCTCCCCAAAAATTTTCATCTGGGGCTTCTAACGAAGACAAAAATAAAAAATAAAAAAATAAATAAATACAATAAAGTACAGCAGATGTATTGGTTGAATTGAATCTACCATTGTAGCATATTCATAAATGATGTTAGCTGTGTGCTATTCTATCAAACTGAGCCTGCTAAAATAGGTGCGGGCTTACCAGTGTAATGTGTAAGTCCATCCTCAGAGGAACCTTCAACGGGCCTAAAGTGGCTGTCTGACGGGCTACTGCCACCCTGGTACAGGCGTTCTGACAGCACAGGGGAGCTGTTGTCGTAGGGAGACACCTCTCCGCTTGATGCTTTGTTAGAGTCAGAGGATAAGCGTCTGTCACTCTGAGAGAAGGACCTGTCTGTTTCTACAGGGTCAGAGTCTCTGCAGAACAAGAGGACATCATTTACTGGTACTTTAGCTATTCAAATTGTAGGTGATAGTTTTAAAGGTTTTGCCTTAGTGTGGGAGTTTGTCATACCTACTGACATTGTCATACCACTAGGGGGTGCTAAAGAGTAACACTTGAATGATTCTATAAAACAAATGCCACTATAAATCTGTACTTGCAGGGGAGTTTCTGGTAAGTCTGGCATTCTAGGTGAGAGCTAAAAGAAATTCGCCCACCATATTGCTTCGATCTTTTTGAGCCGTTTCAGGAAGAACACTAGCAAACCTAATTGTTTCTAAATGTTAATCATCATGTTCATTGTAAATGTTCAAATAGCAGAGAAATGCATTATTACTCACCGGTTCCTCAGTCGGAATCAGCTGTTTGGTAATTGTCCAACCACAACTTTGAAAACCTCTAGTCTAACCAATGCACCCAGCATTCTCACTTTCAAATGCTCATTCATCCGTTGGTCTCTATGCGGCATGCTGTTGTCAAAATTAGTCCACAAAATTGCAATGATGATATAAAAGCATAACGAAGAGCCTATTAATTGCAGTGCCTTTTCAAAGTACTGCGGTCCTGTCTATTATTGAGATGACATTATTGGCGTCCTGAACATGTTTTCATGAACCTAGTTGTGGTTGCTATTGTTAACAGAGTGTCCCAATGTCTGTGGTTATCATATGGCTTGCTATGCAAGAAATAAAATATACAAGAATATTTTCCATAGACAATGAAATGTATCTATTGTCAAATCTACCATCTATTTAGGATGCTAAAAACAGAATTTGAATTCCACTCTCCATAAAAATTATCAAATGTTTTGTAATAATAAAAAAAAATGATTTTGGGAATGGGGAAGGTGACTGCCTACTTTGCCTATGCCTAGAAACTCCCCTGTGTACCTGTCATTATGAAACAATTCCTGAAATACAGATCACAAACATGCTCTGTGTTTTCAACTAGCCAATAAAGAAAAAGGCTGGCCCCTCTGTTTGTCCTAATTGACATGTTACTAAACCAAACCTGTGTGCTTGTGTATTACATGATTTGATCTGCATAGTCAATGATGAAATGACTCACGTTTTTTTTTACCAATATAGCAACGAGGCCGAGACCATTACTCACGAGTGCTGTGAGGCTTTTCTCCGCAGTAAGTAATCCACAACGTCGGGATCCGTCTCTAGCAGACTGATCAGAACCTCGTTTTGCAGATCAGCAGGCACCTTGACGGATCAGAGGAAAAGCATGTCTTCAGTGAACCACATTACAAGTGTTACATGGTTGAAATAAAACAAACTAGAGCTCCACATTCTCCTGACAAGTTGGACACTACATGTCTTTATTTGCTTCTGCTTTAGACTTAGTGTCGGTGCAGTGGGGTTAAGCTAATGGCCCCTGTGAAGGTCCCAGAGGCAGTTATCGACCACACATATCACACGTTCTGACACATTTATTACCTCAACCTTAAAAAGGCTCAGAAGTGGTCTGGGAGATCATCCATACATGCCTAAATGCTATTTCCTTGTAAATACTTACTGTAAGTTTCATTGGATAAATACATCTGCTAAGTGGCTACATTAAAAAAACAAACTGCACGGAACTTTTTGTTTTACAGTATTGCAGCTATATTTTATGATTCCATGAGTCCATAAAAGTAGTTAGCTTTCCTCAAAACGTATAAACGTCATATTTACTTTTCATTAGGCGTCTCCACTCTATCTAGAATTCCCTTATAAAAACTTTGTGACATTGTGAACTGATGATTCAGAGAGATACAGCTTGTTCGCCAGCTGAACTCAAGTTGGACACAGACCATGGTATCCTATAATTTGTATTCAAAATCCAAGTGGTTTAATGTGGAGGTGTGGTGGGATTTAACGCTGTCTGTATGGAGAGGTGTGGTTCACGAGACTCAGGGATGGTGAAACAGGTGTGGCCAATAATGAAATCCTGGGCTGCTAAAAATTGGATTTACTTAAAGGTATAGTCAGCTATTGCAAGCTAAATGTAAGCTAATATACTTGTGTGAAATTCAACAAATATCTCCTCGCATTTCGCTAACTTATCGTTCTCTGTACGTATTGAAAAAATATGTACTTATGCATATTTACAATACTTCCGCACAGCCCTGGCTCCGTTAAGAGTAAGATAAACAAAGTGGCGAACACCGCTCAAATCAACACAGCCATAGCACTACACTTTGCTTCAAAATGCATTTCGATGTGTGAGACGGAACCGTGTTGGACCGCAGAGCAATACCGCTTTGATTTGAACTCGAAGTTAGCAAGCATTCTCAAGAATGACTGACCTGTTGAATTTAAAACTACAGACTCTGTTGTCGCTAAATCCAAGCCGCTGGTGTTGAAGTTGTTCAATACAGGTACTGTAACATTGCAGAACATACTGCGGAGGTAGAACTTACCATAAAGAGGGTGTCATACGCTGTGATCATCCTTTGCACCACACTGATGATAGCACTGCTCTCCTCTGCACGGGCAAAACTCTGCACCGCAAATTCTTTGTCAGAGTTTTTCAGCTTGTGCAAGAGGTTGGGGCCAAAAATTGTAGCCAGGTTCAGAGGAGTCATCTTGTTTCCTGTGATCTAAATGCAACAACAGGATTCATTGATATCTTCATAAGAACACACACAAACATACCATACAAGAGTACTTTAACGACTGGGACCTTCACGATTAAACATAATATTTTAGGCTATATGATATATCATGGGTGCTGGAATAATGTATTGCTGGAAATGATTACTGGAATAAACTCTGATTGGAGCCACAAAATTACCTAACTCATCCAATGCTCTCCGTCTTTTGCTCACACAGTTATGAAATTGCATTTCATAATTGTACATACATTGCATAACACACACAGACACACACACACACACACAGACACTAGTGTGAAATTGAGAGGTACTTATAAAACACCAATTTTGCTGCAGTATATCAGTCTCGTGCTCTAGGAATGAGGCCAATGTTAATAGTGGATTAACAACGAACTGTCATCACCTCTGCATTCTGTCCCCATCAGTAATAAAAGAGCAGAGTGGAGAGTGAAAACACCAAAACACCAAAACACAGCACAAAAAGAGACACTACCATTCACCCACCTCTCGGCCCCCGCAGTCAACGCCGTCTTCTGAATGAGCCGCCACGGTGTACAGGAACTGTAGGAGGCGCTGTAGCGTGTCACTGTTACAGGGAGGAAGGAGGTACATCAGGAGCTGAATGGCGTTCTCTTGATCTGAATCCTCCAACACTGCAGAAGGTAAATCCCGTCCAGGCAGGTCAAACACACACAAACACCACCAAAACACCCGCAGGACATTCATGAGCGCAAAGAAGCTGACTGCATGTGCGTGTGTGTGTGTTCCTCACACATTGTGTTAATGAAGGCTGTGTAGAGCTCTCTGGTCAGCAGGGGGTCCGGCATGTCCCTGAGGAATACTTTAAGCAACGCGGCCACATCGTGGACACTGTGCTCGGCATCAAGCTGTACCTCCATACCCTGGTCAAACTCTTCTCGGAGCTGGGAGAAACACAACGCCAGGATTAACCGCCATAAACACACGCTACATTATGTCGTCTGTGCGCCAAATCAGACTAACCTGTCGAACCCTCTTCTTAGAGCTCCCAATGCGGAATATTCCAACCGTATTCAGGGCTAGAAAAAGGCAAGACAAAGATAATGACAATGTTTTCTCGGTGCCTACAAATTAGTTATTTCAGTGTCGATTGAATTAAGTCATTACCAAATAAATATGACTAAAAAGATCAGTACTAATAAATGTTAATGTTAAATCACACAAACCACCATTATAATAAGACAGACCACACATTGCTGTACACACAATGATCTCTTGCCTACAGTTTTAGTTGTTCTGCCTATAAACAATATACTAGTTCTAAAGTGAAAGACCAAGTTTAAAAAGCATAGAAGATTTGGGATGTGGATTGGAAAACACAATCAGTCAACATAGCTGATAATAACAAAATGTGTTTTAAAAGGTCTGTTATGCCTACAAAACTTTTGAAGGTACGTTTTGGACCCTAGCCTAACATTTTAGAGGTTTGCGGTGTTAAAGCAAAGGCCTCAAAACAAACAAAAACAGATCCTGATTGTGCCCACACGGAACTGATTGGAGTGCCGTTAAGAAGCTAATTTACAGCATAGACACTCAAAACAGAGACACCAACTGAAGCTACATTATCAACAAACATTTACAGCTAAAGTGAGGTGAAAACCTTACCATATACTTGGCAAATCATTTTGCTCATGTTTACCATATTTCTCCAGGTGCTGGCAGCAGCTGTCTACAACCCTGGGCACTTGTCTGTATATTGGGTTAAGGCTCAGCTTCTTGTTGCAGTGTTTCTTCCGGTTGCTAGGTGTCTCAACAGACAGTTGGAGGGCCTCCAGGAGCCGAGACTGGTTATCATCAAGGTCGGTGATGCAATCCACAGACACTCCACCCTGTCACAAGCAGATGGTGGAGGATCATACAGTCATGGAGTCTCGGTAAACACTCATGAAGCAAAACACATTAACATATGGTGTAACGATATTATGGCGCCGTGAACCCACTCCGACTGTTAATTCATTCGCTGAATGAGTGCCATGGAAACATCACAGAACTATCGGGTGACCCATGTGGGCTGTTTTCTATCAGCTCATCGGAGTTCTTAAAATAGTGGTTAGAAACCCCATGACGGCTCATGTCCATAGACTTGCATGTCCATGGTCTTCTAAGTGGTGCTTAGAGTGGCACACTAAGCACCACTTCCTTCCCTCCGGAGGTCGGGGTTCAAAGGGGTTTTTAAGTAGCCTACCCTCCTGTGTGTCCTCGGGACGGCCTCGAACGACAGCGGCGGTGCCTCGGTGGGGGTCTCCGAGGTGGAGCTGAGGGAGGAGTTGCTGCTGGAGACGTCCTTGCCGGTCGTCTTGAGGTGGAGGAAGGGCAGCGTCGGCGGCTCGCTGGGATCCCGCCACTGCTGCTCCCCGTGCTGGGCAGGGTCGTGTCGCTGCTTGTGCATGCGGTCGTTGGAGATGGCCTGTGATAGAGGTATGCCAAACGCCTGAGGCAGAGCGTCTGCGCCGTGCAGGAGGAGGGAGGGAGGGAAGGAACGCATACGTGAGATTTAGAGTTTGCGAAATGGTCTCCGTTATTTTTGGCATGTTCCATTAGCAGGTTGGCTTGTGTTCTGTGCCTTTCTTTAACCGACCATGGATTCTTGAAAAGGATAACGCAAGGTTTTGTGGTCACAAGCATACACTTTCACTGCCTAGGGTTTGGTAAGGCGCTCTTTCTGAAGTGTCACTGTAAACACAGACGAAAAGATTGGGGCTGACCGTGACTGAGGATGAGCCACCTCTCACTCACAACTGCTTCTGTTATTTCCCTCGACTGGCCTGCCAACAGAAAAGCTCACATTCTTGCCAGCATATGTTGCAAGGGGTGGGGAGGTGGTTGGGTTTAGTGTAGTAGTTGAGGCGAACAGCAGTATTCGGAAGGCCTCTTTTAATATATACACACTTCCTCTCAGTACTGTGTGAGTAGTAACAGCTGCGAATGTCTTCTCCGGCAAGTTCCACACAGCTTCAGCCAAACGGATCAAAGATTTCTACTGTCCGTGGCTGACCGAGTGTGTGAGAAAACACAGCCCAACTCGAGAGGGAACAAAGGTTCACCGGACTCAACGTTTCTCCCACAAGGCTAAAAGCAGCTCTGTTTATCTTCACTAGGTTGGAAAGACTTAACAATAATATTAGCACTAAATAAGATTTTTATTTAAGGATGGTACTGAACTTTAACACTCACGTGCTTGACGCACATCTGCTCTGATGGGACATATAGACAGGTCGCCAATAATAATGAATTATTATACTCCACAATACCTTTGTCTTTGCTCTTCTCTTTTGATAAAGAATCAAACTTCCTCCTGAGGGACATTTTACGCTTTTGGCCATCTGTAACAAGAGACAGAAGAATTAGCAAAACATTTTTACTGCATAGTACCAAAACATGAATTGAATGGGTAATAGGACCTCTATTATACATTTCTCCTTACACACAAGGGCTCTAAGGTACTGTATATGTGAGCATAACAAACCAAATGCATATGTTGACAGCAAGCCTGGCAAAGAAAATATTACATCAGAAAGTACATTTGATTTCATTTTCCCAAAATAGTATTGCATGACTCACATGCATCTTTCATATATTAGCAATGGGGAGCTAACCTGCCCCCACATAAGAAAAAGAAAACTAAGAGTTGAGTTGAGGGCAAACAACCACTACCAATGATACAGAGCCACACAGATCTTCATATTAAAACCAAATGTTTCTGCCTTTCAACATGTTATGTTGAATAGTTTACCATAACATAAATAGATGAAAGTTAATTGGACAGAACAATGGCTCTGTTAGTCTGTGTGTGTGTGTGTGTGTGTGTGTGTGTGTGTGTGTGTGTGTGTGTGTGTGTGTGTGTGTGTGTTGTACCTTTAGGCACAGTGAACTGGCAGCCCAGGTCAAAGTCCTGCAGCAGCCGCCTGAACACCACATCCTGGAGCCGAACACGTTCCAGCTCAGAGAGACTCTGCAGGGGGACAGGCTTCAGTCCAACACTCCTCCCCGACGTGCTGTTCCAGGTGAAGTTGCCCTGAACACACAAGCACACACAGTGGATCCATCACTACTGTCTCTCTGTCTTTCAGGTAATGATTGTGCTCCTCACTTGCCTGCTGAAAACTATGACTGCATCCATCACGTGCCCTTTCCTGTGACAAGAAAACAGTACCAATGCAGTGGTCTTCACAGGCTAACCACTGTAGTTCATAACTCTCAATGTGTTTTTGTCAGTCGCAAATGTGTTTTCTCGCACGTCTTTCCTTTATGAGCCTTCGGTTTGCAACAAAGACAAATAGCTACAGCTAAGCTTACAAACAACAAAATCTATCGCTGGCACCGCAGTGGCCAGCAAGGGTTTTGGTGTGGAAAAAACAGCTGGGTGAGGTGGATCTCCTGCTGGGTTTGTTATTGCTGGACCACTATTCATGCAGAGGAATGCTGAGGAAGTTAGTTTAAACCCCCCCCCCCCTTTTAATTCTGCACACGCTCTCCACTCAATATGGTGTCATCAGATGCACACTGTGCCTGCCCACACCGAAATTGTTAATTGAAAGCATTCATCAATGTTAAGCTTAAAGAATGAGTATGCAGTTTGCTTCAGAAGCACATTTTGTTATGTTCCTTGAAATTCTCTTTACATCCCGATAGCAATGACAAAAATAAATGCTCTGACAATATGATTAGAAAGCTCAGGCATCTGGATCAGTTGCAGGGATGTAAAAACCCCATGCAATCTTAAGTATTTGTTGCCTTAGCTGTCTGATCTGCATGAGCAAATTACTTGCATGTACTCTGTGCCTGTGCATCGTGTTCAACACACGGAAAACGTGTGACTCGCTGCGCTGCGAATGTCAACTTCGGGGAGCGGAGTTAGTGGCAACATCGACGTTTTGCTGCTCTCAGAGCTGTCCCTGCTCCCTCCTCACTCCACTCCAGATTGGAGCCACTGGTCACATGACACTGGCTGGAGAATTAACCTGACATGTTTTTTTGATAGTGGGGGAAATCGGAGCACCCGGAGGAAACCCACACAGACATGGGGCGAACCTGCAAACGCCACACAGAAAGGCCGGGACGACCCAGGACCTTCTTGCTGTGAGGCCACAGTTCTCTCCATTCGGCCATCGTGTTGCCCTATCAATTTCACCATAATAGTGTCCATTCATTCTCTCTGGTGTATTTTCGGTATTTTGAGTATATTACATTCATTCCCAAGAACCTATAATCAATCTGAGGCCACAATGGTATTTCTGCAGCAATCTGTTTTGAAGTAAACTGACTTTGTTTTAGGACAGGCATGGTAGATTTAGCTGTCTGGGCGCTGCCTACATCAGCCTCCACAGCAAAATGTCATTAGTGAGACCAGAAGTGTTAAATGTTTGATTCCATTGGCATACATTACAATGCTCCATCTTGTTATTATCCCAGTATCTTTGCCCCAGCCCACTTCATTGTTATACACTGCTGATAAAGTGTTGCCAGTGGGAAGAGGGGTAGAGAAGACATCTGCCTATGAGCGCTGTAGGGGAAGGAGTAGAGAGCTGTATAAGCCTCTCAACACTGTGTGGTCGAGCCATGCGCTCATGAGTTACACACCGAAACAACATAATTTGGGGCTGGCTACCAACCACAAGGGTATATCAAGGTGTGCGCACATTTTTGGAGATGGAGACATAATCTAATCTGAGTTCTTCAACCTTTGAGGATCTCCTTTTAAAATCCACAAGAGAGATTACAAATTACAGCCTTTGATCCAGCACAGCCAAGCCAATCGTGAACCATGTTCCTAAAAGGATTACTGTCTTATTATCAGAATAAGCCTTATAATATAATAATATGGCTCTCCCCCATTAAATCAGAATTAGGACTATTAGAACAGTAGTACTAATAGCCACAGTTTGTAGACACAAACCTGTGACACAATTAAGACCATTTTGTAGGACACAAGCAGTTGTTCGGATGGACATTAAACTCATGTTGAAAGTGTATCACGCTCAACAAAGTAACAGCATGTGAGATGATGAGCAAGTCTGGCAAGTAGTTTGCCACAGATCCTTAAAAGCATTCTCAAGAATGCTTGCTAACTTCCAGAGCAACTTGCTCAAGTAAAAAAAAACTCCCTCAGAAGCTCCACCCCACACATTGAAACATATTGCAAATTCAAGGTCATTGATGTTGTGAGCAGTGTTCACCACTTTGTTTACGTTCCTATTTAGGGAGGGCTGTGTACATGTACCCTATAACTAATATATACACACACACGTGGCTTACAAAAATATTCACACCCCTTGAACTTTTCCACATTTTGTCACGTTACAACCACAAACGTAAATGCATTTTATTGGGATTGTATATAGACCAGCACAAAGTGGAGCATAATTGTGAAGTAGAAGGGAAATTATTCATGGTTTTAAAACATGTTTTTAAATAAAAAACTGAAAAGTGTGGCGTGCAAAAGTATTCAACCACATTTACTCTGATACCCATAAATAAAATAATTTGCATCCAATTGCCTTCAGAAGTCACCTAATTAGTAAATAGAGTCCCTCTGTGTGTAATCTAATATACTGTATAGAATATATAGAATAAATACAGCTGTTCTGTTAAAGTCTCAGAGGTTTGTTCAAGAACATTAGGGAACAAACAGCATCATGAAGCTTAAGAAACACACCAGACAGGTCAGGGATAAAGTTATGGAGACGTTTAAAGCAGAGTTAGGTTATAAAAACATATCCCAAGCTTTGAACATCTAACGGAGCACTGTTTATTCCATCATCCAAAAATGTGAAGAGGCACATCTGAAAACCTACCAAGGGATGGCCGTTTACCTAAACTGACAGGCAAGGAGAGCATTGATCAGAGAAGCAGCCAAGAGGCCCATGGTTACTTTGAAGGAGCTGCAGAGATCCACAGCTCAGGTGGGAGAATCTGTCCACAGAACAACTATTAAATGTGCACTGAACAAATCAGGCCTTTATGGAAGAGTGGAAAGAAGAAAGCCATTATTGAAACAAAGCCAGAAGAAGTCCCGTTTGCAGTTTGCCACAAGCCAAGGGGGCCACAGCATACATGTGGAGGAAGGTGCTCTGGTCAGATGAGACCCAAATTTAAGTTTCTGGCCTAAATGCGAAACATATGTGAGGTGGAAAACTAAAACTGCACATCGACCTGAACACACCATCCCCACCGTGAAACATGGTGGCGGCAGCATCATTCTGTGGGGGAATGCTTTCCTTCAGCAGGGACAGGGAAGCTGGTCAGAGTTGATGGGAAGGATGGAGCCAAATACAGGGCAGAAGAAATCCTGTTAGAGTCTGCAAAAGACTTGAGACTGAAGTGGAGGTTCACCTTCCAGCAGGACAACGACCCTAAACATATAACCAGAGTTACAATGGAATGGTTAAGATAAAAGCATATTATTGTGTTAGAATGGCCCAGTCAAAGTCCAGACCTAAATCCAATTGAGAATCTCTGGCAAGACTTGACAATTGCTGTTCACAGACACTCCCATCCAATCTGAATGAGCTGGAGCTATTTTGCAAAGAAGAATGGGCAAAATGTTCAGTCTCCAGATGTGCAAAGCTGGTAGAGACAAACCCCAAAAGACTTGCAGCTGTAATTGCAGTGAAAGGTGCTTCTACAAAGTATTGGCTCATGGGGGGGTTGAATACTT
Organism: Typhlichthys subterraneus; assembly: GCA_027564835.1. Classification (NCBI taxonomy): domain Eukaryota; kingdom Metazoa; phylum Chordata; class Actinopteri; order Percopsiformes; family Amblyopsidae; genus Typhlichthys; species Typhlichthys subterraneus. Next base: position 4,631 of record JAODUH010000110.1, on the reverse strand, counting down.
TTGCTCACCACACTTTTCAGTTTTTTATTCGTAAAAAGATTTTTTTTAAATGTATCACTTTTTTTCCACTTCACAATACTGCGCCACTTTGTGTTGGTCTATCACATAAAATCACGATAAAATAAACGTACGTTTGTAGTTGCAACGTGACAAAATGTGGAACAGTTCAAAGGGTATGAATACTTTTGCAAGCCACTCTACATATATATAAAAACGTTCCCTCATCATACAAATACAGGTCAGTAGCCTGAACCAGGAAATACAGACCTTAACTCACTCCAACTATACTCTTTTCTGTTTTTTGGTTGGAATATTTAAGATGATGAACATGGTTGCCATACTGCATTACAGGTTCTGTCTATGGATGTGAGCCATCTCAGGCTACACATCACAATAATAATAAATAAGAAAATTAGTTAAATATGCCTGATGAAAATCTAATATGTCACTGTATTTACAGCAATTCAGTATAATATTAGATTGCATATTCCAACTGACTGGAATGACTGAACAATGTTTTTCTACAGTTGTTGCAACTTTCCCATTTAGACTTTTAAATTTAGACCAAAAAGATTACCTAGTGTAACACTTGGTATCTGAGAAGTTTACATGATACGATACAATCAGTGTTTTATTTTGGCTGGACTGTGGACTAACTGGACTGTAACACCATAAGATCTATGTTGTCATAGGCTACACATTGTCATGGAGATTTTAACTTCCTGTAGTGAATGATGCATTGATGAGACCTGCTCTTTCTGTGAAAATTATATGATTTGATTATTTTAAATATTATTGATTATATATTATATGCAGTTCAGTAATTGATGCAAAAGTCAAATCATGACTTCAATTTCCACACTCTCTGCTGGTGGCTAAACTGTATCTACAGTATCTGCCAGTATCAGTTCATTGGCTAAATACCTGGCCCTTCATTAATCATGTCACAGCCAAGTCAAGACGTGCCTGCTGGTTTCTGCTGCCTAAACCTTTTTTTTATTAAACAGGTTTGGATGGATTCAATAGACAATCTGAACTATAAACATTGTAAACTTCTAAATAGCTAACACCATAAGCTCTTTATTGGTGTATAGTTGAACTAAGCTTATAACCTACTGCATTTATCAGTACCTGGAATACAATGAGTGGAAATGAGTGACACAACAATACAATGCAATACAATATCCAGATTGAGAGTCTAGATACAAGTATCCACCAACCACACATGAGCTCGATCCAGTTAAGCAATTATTTCTCCTTCATGCTCAGGAAGCTATTCAATGGAACAAGTTGGTGGGAAGGGGGAAGCTTTCCACTAGAGGACAAACAGTTAATACCCGTAGACCTTTGTTTTCTTAGGTTAGGCTACATCGCACAAATTGTTCTATATAGGCAACTTATATCTCAAAATTCGCTGCCCAGGTTCACGTTATCTTTGGCATTACCTAGGCCAACTGTACAAGGTAATTTTAGGGTTGTATGACATCATATCCACAACAATGCAACACTAATAATAGCCTATATGGCAAATATTAATGTTGGCTATATAGTAACAACTATAAAAATGTGACCAATAAAAATGACTGACATTAACGTCCAGTTTGAAACTGAAGTGTTAATACTACGTTCTAGGCTACTCACAAGATAAGCGCTGCGCTTGACAAGTTGGAGGTCCAGGTCCCCCATTACTACAATGCATCCAAAAGCCGCAAATAAGATAACGCCGGCACTTGGTAGAATGAGGCTGAGGAGGAGTGCCCACTTCGAGGGATCTGGGATAATTCCATATAGTTATATGGATAATTCTAGTCAGTCAAAGGATCAAGTGCCAGTCTTGTGCAATTTATATAAATTAAAAAGGATATAATATAGGCCTATTTACCAATTTCTTCCCACTATGTTTGCAGTGGCTATATTATAGTATAACGCATAACCTGCCATATAAAATGTGACACTTCAGAAGACTATTTATACGTATTAGCCGGTATAGGATTGCAGCAACTACTGACAGCGAATGCTACATGTGCAAATTACAGTCCAACAGAGCTTTTATGGAATAGTAGACCCAATACTGCAAATAATCAGTGGAACTGTATGCTACACTCAAAACAATCAGGCCTGAAGAATTCAGTTGTCCCGGCTTTCCTCCTAGGTGAAATAATAACTGACAGAAGGAAGGAAGGAATTGCTACACAATCCTCCCCCAACCTCAACCCAACCCTAGTTTCCATATAAAAATATTCAAAATATAAAATATACACCCCACATTCAAAACCAATAGAGGCTGTTACTGTAATGTAAAACTCTGTATTTCTTCATTTAAATAGCTATTTATTAATGCATGTGGGACCAACTGGATTGTTGGTGTAACACATTTTACCTGCTACCAAAAACAGGTCAACTGGTTTCTTAGCATGGTGGGACAATATGAATTCACACAAATACTGAATCCCTAAAAAAACGTTCCTCACCTTTAATTAGATGATGTTATGATGCAGAAATTATTAGCAGCATGTGTATGTGTATGTGTATGTATGTGTGTAGGGATGGGGGGGTAGGGGTGTGTGTGTGTGTGTGTGTGTGTGTGCGTGTTCGCGTGTGTGTGTGTGTACTTTATACAAGCCTGTACCTGAGAAAACATCCAACTAACCAAATGCATTACTCAGCCTCTAATTAATACCTGTGTGATTGAGGACTTTAACTCTTGTGTAAATAAAGATTTTCTATGTTCAGGGAAGAATCTAAATATCTTTCAGTTATTGACAGGGATGTGTTGGCTGAGACTGGAAACAAATAGGCTTTTCCTATTTGTCCAGACACCTGACATGGAACAAATTTTAGTTCCTGATTAATATAACCCTATAGCCTACAGCTATAGGGTTTGATGAGATTTAATCAATAGTTGCATCATTAGGAATCGTGGAATCCTGAAACATTTCCAGAGCAATGCAATTATATAACAAAAGTGTTGAGTCTCAAGCAACAACTTCTCCTCCTTCTAGAGCTCTGAGGAATGCAGATAGCATTCCATGCTAACACTCCAGGGCTTACAAACCTCTCTATCTCTGCATCCTCAAATCTTGCTGGGTCAGAAGGAACATGTAACACAGTTTAATATGACTTAGATGCATATAGTTTTTTATCTGTCACACTCAAAATGGACAAGATTTTGTTTATTCGTTAAGATTAAACAAGGACTGACATCTAACCTGACACAATTTGATGGCAATAGGTTTAATAATTGCACCTTTTATAAATCATAGAAATGATCATGCCGTTGTTCACACCTGTTAAATTGTGAAATTAAAGTGCAGTGCAAATGTTTATACCCTGGCAAATTGCCAAATAATCAGATGAAGAGCTCCCTATAAAGGTCATAGAATACTCTGTGGTTGCCAAGTTGATAATGTAGTATGGCTGTTGGCATATGGCAAGGCTTAAACAGAGAAAACTTAGAAAATATTTAATCAGTGGGTGTTTCATTTTTAATTAAATTGTCTTTTATTATTATTATTATTATTAATCAGTCGTGTTCTTAAAGAGTTTAAAAACTATTTCAGAGAGAAAAAAAACAAACAATATAGCCATATGAAGCATTTATCTAAATATGCACTGCATCATTTTAAACATGAAAACTTTTTAATATTAACCAAAATAGAAGTTAGAAGTTAAGAAAGGTAATCAAAAATAATAAAATAAATAAATAAATAAGCATCTGCACTTTTCCAAAATTATAAACAACAGTTTGTTTTTTGGCACAATGCTCTGAGCATGTTAGCTCATGGACTGAGTTGACACACCCTGTCTCTAGGTAAGTGGTGCGTTTCTGTTACCAGTCCCACAGGTTACAGAAAGCCTTAACTCTCCGAATTGATGATGAATCCGTCTCCTCAAATTCAATGAGGCCAGACAGTCTCATTGATGCACATTTAGATGACGTCAGAGCTCAATGAGCGGATCTACTACAAGGCAGTTAGAAATGCTGAAAGTCTGATCCACAACATAACAATAAGAGAAGATATATCCTGCAAAATAAGTCAAACTGTTATCATTAATCATTCTCTGTCAAGATGCCAGCTTTGTCTGCCTTCCTGAACACTTCTCTCCTTTCTTCTAACAATCTTATTTTCTCACTGTAGTATTTGGGAAGATGTTTCAGCATGGTCAAGGAGAACTGGATGCTATGGTACAGAATATTGTGGCTGCAAAGAAGCAGGCTTTGTTGTTATGCCATACAAATGGCAAAATCTCTTGTGGCATGAAATATGTGCCTAAGGGAATGTGGCCAAGAAGCAGGTCATGCTGCTCCACTGTGAGAAACGAGAGCTGGGACTCACTTCATGTAAACCACATGTCGCGTTGCTTTACATTTCAGCTCAAGACTACTCAGACTCTGGATGGCGCAGCGCATTACGGGGCACCGTGATACTCAATATAAGGACATGGGTGAAAATAAACAAGCTCATCTGCACTAGTTGGCATGGTGGAAATACCACTCTGAGGGGGAAGTGCTTCAGCTGGCTGTTTGTGTGAAACGTGTGTGTGTGTGTGTGTGTGTGTGTGTGTGTGGGGGGGGGGGGGGGTTGTCTGTGCCAATATTAGTATAGAAGAGTGCCAGCACTTCAGCAGGT
>JAODUH010000108.1:0-13994 GCA_027564835.1 Typhlichthys subterraneus | reverse complement strand
TGAGGAAAGAATGTGTGAGTTTTCATAGAAAACATGAAATTGTCTGGGTGACCCCAAACTTTTGAACGGTAGTGTATGTGTGGAGAGCAAATGAGGTGGAACACATTAAAGATGTAGCTTGTTGATGTTTGAACTTCAAAACAAAAGCCCCTCTCCATTCAATGCCAAATGGGTGCTCCCTCATTAGCTCTGCCCCATACATTGGAAATAATAGGATATTTTTGTCTGCTCCACTTTGTTGGTGTTGTTATTTACAGAACATGGCTGTCTATTTCTTCAGCACACACAGAGAACAATAAAATACCAGACAGCGAGGAGACATATGGTGAATTTGCTTAAAATTGCTTATTCTAACTTTATACCTTTGAAGAAACAGAAAAACCTGGCTATCGACATCTGACAACACATTTCTTATGTGGATCTGTTTAAGATTCTCCAAACTTATTTCCAACTCCATTCTTGTGTCTTAAGTAGAATATCGGACTGTAAACAATGAGATGTGGATAGAAGAGGACGTCGTCGTCAGGATATTAGGAGCCCTGGAAATATCCGGAAAACATTGAACCCCAGAGGCTGTATCGCTGTCAGACGATGTCGGCGATGGGGTTTGATGTCTGATCAGGACTAAAAAAATAAGGACTGCACTTGATAATGATAGCAGATTATATCCTGACTAATGGTTCATATGATAATTTACTTAATGAAAAAAAGATAATATCTACTTTAAAATGTTGTTTATATTCTATATTCCCTTAAAGATATTGTCAAGTCCAGACATGAGTTTGAGATAACTGATTAGATATCTCCTCAGTTTGAGGATAGGTGGTCCTATGTCATAAATAATCACCAATCAAAAATAACATTTAAACAAATATAAGCAAGAAACAAGGCATGTCCACACACAGTGTGTTTATCTCAAACAGCCATCTGTCTTCACACTCATTTTAATCCATCTACCTGCTTGTATTTGCGAAGTATTCTGTTGTGCTGGCTGAAGAACGCATAGATGGCCCCCTTGTGGTCATCTTCCAAAGGAGCTCCCACGACCAAGTCGTTGAAACCATCTCCATTCAGGTCAGGGACAGGAGCAAGAGATGAGCCAAATCGAGCATTTTGTCCCCCATTGTGGATCTCTAGAGACCCCTCAAGAATAAAACGGTTCTGAGGATAGAATTCACCATTCTGTCATTACCACAGAATATGCTTAGCCCACAGTTATATATATGTATATATATATATATATATGTTGATGACAGCATCTCATAGTCCTTTACTTCATCCTATAAGGTCACAGAATCCAAATGTAGTGTGTCACTGACATAAACAGAATCAATATGTGCAGCAAATATATTATATATTGGAAAGAAAACCAAATGCCATAGGAACATTTTTCAAAATATCATGTCTGAAGGAACATGTTGTAGTGGATATAAGCATGCCTAGTGGCGTAAGGCTAAGTAACTAAGGTTACGGCTAAGGTTTACTGCATCTGGCTCTGCCTCATCTGACGTTGTTATGCAGTATATTCTGTCTTAATATATTTGCAGTACATGACCAAAAAGCGTAAAAAAAGAAACAACATATTTTTCTGTGTAAAAAGATAAATGCTGGAATAGTTATCATGTCCTCCTACAGTCCAGCCATTGTTTATAATAGAACTTAACAAACTATTCTATTAGTTTTATTTATTTGTTATCAAAGAGAGGACGTGCGTGTTTATTTTGATATATTTTATGGAGGGAGAAGCATTCCTATCAGGATACACATGTAAACTGTCCAGGCTGTTGTGTATAATTTCATTAAAGCAGAAGTTGCACATCCTCTGCATTCTGACACCATGAAGTCACATTTTGTATACGAGCCCCTCCATAATATCAATGATCCACTTGCTGTCCTTGTATCCCTCACAATACATTATCGGCAGAGTATGAAAACACTTGTTCATTCAGTTGAAGTGTCTGGTATGTGTGAGTGGATCATTAGGAAGCATACGAGAGGCAACAATGTAAAAGAACAATGTCAAATATTTGTTCAGGCTAATTAGAAACATGTGTTGTGGTGGGACCAGAGCCCAGACAGTGAGTCAGAAGTACACAACATATCTAAGATGTGAGATTTCTTTCATCAACACACAGCAAACATATACAGTATATGGGGAAACATATATACTGTAGTAGAAAGTGGCGGCAGTTTAGCATATCTTTAAATATGTCAAAATGCTTGTCAAAAGGTTGTAGTGGTAGGCTAGCTAGACTACGCATACAATATTTACAAAGCTGTCTCTTTGAATATAATTCCATTCTAATAACATGCTGCACCTTACAATATGCCCACCAAACTATGGTGTGACAACTAAATAGCCATCTAATTGTACAGAACACAAATGGAAATGTCACACAGGAGTGAAGCAACCAACAATGCAAAACTGATTGGACCAAGGGTGGCTCACTGCTGAGACAAAGGCCTGACTGAAACTGTTTTATTTCCTTCAAAATGAATGAAAACATCCCTGTGGAGTTCAATGCACACTCCTAATGAGATAAGTACAATGCAACTGCAAAAGGTTTTTGACTTGATTTGTAAGAAACCTAAACTGGCATGTCAGTTTGTTAAACACCACCAATGCAGGTATGAATGACATCCTGGCTCATGACACACAAACTTAAACATTTGACAAATGCCATGGTCCTCAAATGTCCCAATAGGTGTGCCGTAAAGGCCATGAAAGGAAACTTAATTTCAACACTCCAGCCACTCGTCAAGAGCCATGATGGTTAACAGTAAGTTTCCCCTCTGGTGTTAATTGTGGACCAGGAATGCAATGGAAACTTTGGTCTGAGTTTAGTGCGAGTTGCTATATGCAGGACTCCAGCGGTGTGTATTGGAAGTCACCAGGAATGTCTGCAGTGCTGGCACAATGTTTGCACAGGTGTAAACCTAATTCATGCTTTCAGCCGGTTAGGTCATAAGCTTACCTGTCATCATGAGTGAAGTCTGTGGTAGGTACGTGTTCACACACCAACCTATAGTGTACCTTTATGTGTGTGTGTGTGTGTGGTGTACACACCAACTCTGTCACTCTGTAGATATACACTTTTCCCTTTTCCATCCCGCCGCTGAAGAACATGGGCGCAGCCACCAACAGATTGTCTGTCACGCCATCTCCGTCAATATCCACAGGTGCTATTTCACTGCCGTAGTACGAGCCAATCTGTCAGACACGTGTGCATCAGTAAAGGACCCCTTTATCACTCCCCCCCTTGCTCTTACGCATGTAAGCACTCGGTCACTCATGTTTTCAAATGGTACCTCTCAAACTCATCTCATTATACCAGGTAAGCACACGGTGCTGCAATATGTTTTTATTCACAGCACTGTGTCACATAAGGGTTCTGCACCTATGGTTCCACAGCAGCAATATCAGAGCAGCAGCACTGAAATAAACACCTTCATATACATGGGCAGAAATACTGTATGTGCTATGAAATAATGGATTTCCATGTAGATTCTTTGAAGTTAGGTGTATGGTTACAGTTTGGTCATTGAATGATGTTGCTATATTAACAAATGAAGAGTGTTGCTTTAATAACAGAATGACAAACTTGTATTTGTTGTTTTACATACAACAGCATATAGCATGAAATCCCTGACGTTTTTCTAAAGGTCTGAGTTTTTTGGGTTCAGTGACTGGCTGTTGATCTGAAGTGCCTTTGAACTTTACTCTGAAACGAGGAAGATCTTGGGCCTGACTAATGTCAAAGATCGTGGGGGGCTTGTCTAGACAGTTTTGTAGATAGGACTGAAAAACTGCATAGCGTAACAGTTTTTCCCAGATTGGAAACATCTGTTTGTAAAAAGACCTCTGATGTTAGTTGTTTTATCTTTAATGCAAAAACATCTCTGGAAAAAACATGTTGTTTCAGATGAGCTAGTGACAAAGTATAATGTAAGATGCTGTGGCAACCCATCTGTCTCTCTGCTTATGAAAAATCAAATGGTCTCCAGATGTGATGGTTCATTTACCCAAGTGCAAACTAACCTTGATCACTACGACTATCAATAAAATCAATCAAATGTAAGGCAATTGCCAAGAAAGAGAGTAATGACTCTAAAAATGTAACGGTGTTAATTCATCCCTGTGGTACAGCACTGTGGTTCTTACCTGCTGGCCTTTGAGTGAGTGCAGGATGGTGAGGTTGCCTGAGTTATTCAGGGTGAAGATGATCACTTTACCAGTGTGGTTAAAGCGTGGGGCTCCAGCTACCAGGAGACGGCCATTTTTAGCTGACACCACAGAGGTCACAGTGTAACCTGAACACCAGGAAAAACATATCTACTCAGCGCTCTTTCAAAAGTTAAAGGGTAACACACAAGCAAATTGTATGGGGTTAGATAAACATGTCATTTAAACAACCAGTATATTCCTTTTCAGTTCACACATAAACCTCATGTGTACTGTACACAGTATGTGATCTACTTTATAGCTCAAAGAATGTGGATGTACTGTCATGTATAATATTACAACCACAAAATCAACTACAATTATGTTAAGGAAAACCAAAAGCATATCTTTAATTGAAAACATATTTGTTGTGCTGGTTTAACATTCATTTATTTTATTTGTTTGAATATAATATCTGGAAAGTTACCTTTTTTTTCAAATTGTGTGGTCAGATTGACCATGTGCAACATCACCACATCATTTTTACAAGGCCAGATACTGCAGCATGCCAATGGGCTTTTCCCATGTGTTTCCTGTGTGTGTGTGTGTGTGTGTGTGTGTGTAAGGTTTGTGGTGCGCACACACTGTGTACGTTAATTTCGAATGAACCTTCAACATTCAACATTGTTGCACTCTTTTGTGTGCGAGTGTGTCCGCGTGTACGGAATGATGCATTTAACATTGAGTGGAGCAACATTGCTGGGAAGTGATTCACAAAGGGATTCAATTTGACAAATGGCTCAATAAACAGCACTCAGCCGTGTATAACTGCTTTGCCCTTTCTCTCACGTTGCCCTTGCTCCATCCCAGTCCTTTTTCCAATGTCTTTTCATATTTACATCATGGCCCCTGCTTTTATAACCCTCCGCAGCCTGTGCCTGATCATGTGCACATGTATGCCTCCACCTCATATTCCTACTGAGCCTGATGAGGCAGAGGCAGGCAGCTGATGGGGAAAGCAGAGGTCCGTGGGGGGGTTGGAGGGAGAGGGCTGGATGTGGTGGCAGCGCTGGAGAGATGGGCCTCAGCCACATTGCCCTCCATCACAGCAAGGCAGGAGTGGGAGAAGAGACGGACGACAAATGAATGGCGGAGCAGCGTGAGAGCACTTTGAAGTGCGGCGATGTCCACAAGGGGCAGAGTTGATCTCACACGGGTCCATGTTAAAGGAGCACGGTGACGTGTGTCTGTTGTTGCCCTTGTGGTTGAAACTGGCATTACACAAATGCAGGACACAAGGATCATGCCCCTCCCACACCTGATGGAGTCTGGCACTGTCCCCTCCCCCCAGCCCCTCCAACACAGAGCTCACAGGCTCACATTGCTATCTCCCCTTCCCCCTAAATCCACATGCACCTTTGTGCACAGTTTAGATCAAATCTTTATATGCATTGGCGTTAGTTATATTTGACAGCATTGGCTCTGTTCTGGGAGCAGCAAGAGACTCCCCCACAGGGTACAGAGCAGTGCGGGGCATCAGTGACAACAGACATTGATCAAGACAGACATAGCGGAACAAGACAGGTTTGGGGAGGTGCTGGGTTGCAGAGGGGCTATGCAGAGGCCGCGGCAGGAAATGGCAGACTTAGGCAGCTTAAATACGGAGCCCTGGACTATTGGGCCAGTGCACGGAAGGCAGTGTAAATCATTAATCAGCTGATCTGTGAGCCGGTCGAGATCAGCTGACCACTAACCTTGACCACTATAGGCTTGACTTCGTGGTCTGCCTGAGCTAACTAGGTTAGCATTAACTAACTAGCTTTGGTGAGCTTGGGGAAGAGATGGTTGGGATTGTGGGTGCACTTTAAGAGGAGAGTGGATACGGCATGCGACGTTGACATCTTGTGCACGTGCACGTGCAACAGCACGACAGTAGTGGGGTGCACGAGGTGCTTCTGCTCACCCAGGTAGGCACCGTGGTTCTTCAGCTCTTCAGGGAACTCGTGTGCGTAGGATGACTTGGGGGGAACCACCTTTCCCTGTTTGGTCTCCTTCAGCACCGCCCCGTTCCAGTCATAAGCACCCACAGCGCCCACTAGAATCCCGTCCTGAAGGGGGACAAGCCTTGTGTTAGCACCATAGAACTACATTCAAATATACGTCACTCTTGGCAGCAGTAGCCCAGCGGGTACAGATCGGGGCGATGGGTGGTCGGAAAATCGTTGGTTTGGATATTGTTGCCTCCTGGCCAAGTGTTGCGGTGTCCCTGAGCAAGGCACATATCTGCTCCCAGTGGTTGGCTGGCACCATGCATGGTTGACAACGCCATCGGTGTGTGAATGGGTGTTAATGGGCGAATGTGAGGCAATCCTGTACTGCATTGAGCGGCAGGTAGGTTGGAAAAGAGCTACATAATTGCAGTCCATTTCCCCCACTCAAAAAAATAAAAAACATCACACCACCTCTCAGAATGAATTATGACGTCAATGTTGTCGCGGAGATCAACTTATCAACTAGACATTGGTTGTTTACTCCTGCTTGTACGCTGTATCCAAGGTCTACTAACTGGTAACTGGTAAGGTAACTAACTGTTCCTCTGCCAGAGCAAATGTCACTGATATACCGAGACCTACTGTATGACATTGGTTTACTTCCAAACCCAACAACATCTTAAGAAGGCATATGAGTTCAAATCTAAGTCGTTTTATCTGCATTTAATACATTTTCCTTCTCACTATTCCCAAAATGAATTTCAACACCACTGCTGGGTAGATTAAATGGATAATAGCTTAAGTAGCTACAGTACATTGCATCACCAGTTGCATAAGATGAGAGAATATTAGACACATTTTCATATGACACACACGCTGATGCTAATATGCTAATGAAAGCAATACAAGGAGCTAAGGGCATTACATCCACAGGGAAATAGCATCAGGATATTATACTTTTGAAATAAACACTGGTTAAGGCACAGATTGATGAAGGTGAAAAGGTTTTGTAACATCTATTCATCATACTTATCTGACATTACTGGGTTCAAGCAGTTCATAAGCTCAGCCTTCTGCCATACACAATGTGCAGACAACACATTTTCCATTTGTTAGCATATGTTGGAGCACTATTCCTTCTTAAAAGACGTAACTGTCTGCTCACCACGTTGACACTACGTCACTTTCTGACAGTTATGTTAGCCACTGTGGTTCTCTGTTATGGTGAGAATGGTCTCTATAGAAATAGAACTAAAATCCAAAACAATTCAACATCATAAACCAGTGAACCATTTCTGCTACCATTGTATGTAATGACATAAGCATGCTGCTATTCACCCTCGTTCGGTTTGGACGCAGAGTCAAGCCAAAGCTGTGGTAAAATGGCTCCCATGCTCGCCAACTGAAGGCTTATGTGGGGTAGTACAAATAGCATGAATGAATATATAAAAATGCATAACTCCATAACCAAATACATAGTAAGCTTTATGGCAGTGCAGGACAATGAGCCTTGCTATGTTGTCAAGAGAAGCAATATACCACCTAGAGTTGCCTATAACTGTTATTTTGAACATTATTATTGATTTAGTAAGCCAAATTAATCTCAGACAGACAAAAAATGGTTTAGACACATGCAATGTCTGGTTACTTATGACATAAGCAGTATTCCAAAATTGCATATGTCACATTCGACAAAAAAACATCTGGGGTTTTGGAGCTGCTTTTCTTTTTTAAAAGCCTAGCGTTCTTTCCAATAAGCTATCCTATTCTCAACCCTCAGGTTGCTCGTCTTTGGTGCTATCCCTGGAATTCAGACGTGGATGGATATCCCTGGAATCCAGACATGGATAGATTTTCCACTCATTCTTGCCACCCAGCTGCAACTTCCAATATTTATTTATTTTTGAAAGAAGTCTGAAAGAATTAATTGTATTGCTCCCCAGACACGAAAGGGAACTATAACGTCATAGCTTGTGCATCAGCAAAATATCAACTTGAGGCTGAAATACAGACATAAATAAGCGAGGGAAAAGTCAATAAATCACAATGAATAAGTAGGAATGGTATGTATAGCACAGTATGAGACTTTCCCACACAGTCCAGCTGCGTCACCAACTAAGCCCGCACACCTGTTGCTATCTAGTCTAAGATACAAGTGAAACTGAGACGATCCGTTCTCCAGCAGGACTGTCTCGGCACGTGTCTCATTTGAGTATTTAGTCTTCTAAATCAGCATGACCTAAGGTCCCGGGAACTTAGGTCCACCACTGTGGGCACCTCAGGGAAAACGAAAAGTAATACATAGTAACTTGCGATGAGTGGTTGTGGAGATTTATCACAAAAAACATACCAAAAGGTGTCGTATCTGACAGACAGAAGGGAGATTTACCTCTACGTGGTGTGAGGAGAAGCCAGCTTGGGACATCTGGAGACCGAACGCTGTCCCATTCTTACTGGTCCCTACATAAACAAGACAGCCTTTTACAGTTCTGAAACGTGCCTGTCATAGATTTTATCCACAATGTTGATTGAACGACAGAACAGAACTATTAATAATATAGTCATTTTATGGATTGGATGGATTTCTTAAATACCTTCCAAACTGAAGATGCGTTCCCCAAGTGCATCTACTATATCCTTCAAAGCCGATTCATCTGTCACGTTGAAGAAGTGCTTGTCATCTGGGTCACTGGCGATGTACTTGATTTCATTGAGAAATGCCTCCGGGTTGATTCCTCGACGGTTGTAGTAGCCAAGGACCTACGGTATATAACAGGACAGTGACGAGCAAGTTACCTGTGTGGAACCTTAGATGCATTTGACTGACGCCTCATCTTTCTGGGCAAATACAATATTATGTTAACTGAAGAAGCATTCATGAATAAAAAACGTAACACGATGTATCTAGACATTTCAATGATTTCTTTCAGCAGTTCCAACCAAAATTACCTCAGACATTTGCACAGAGGATTAGGCCCTGACTACCACTGGATTGTTATAAATGCTCCGTTAACCACACTAATAGCGTCAAGCAAGGAACTCTGTGGTCTAGAAGAGATTACTTACACCTTTAACTGCACTTTGGCTAAGCCCCTTCCAAGGCCTCTGACCATCTTTAGCTGCATATTCTTCACAGTTCTGTCTGAATAAACTCTACAAGGTCACTACGCATGTTTAGAGTAACGCCTTTATCACTAAGTTGAAAGCTGTAAATCAAAAGATCAAACGGAATCATTGAAGGGTTCAAGGAGGACCTGGACAAACCAGGTCCAAAAAGGAAAAACACCAACCTGGCATTTGCTCCACAAATCTACAGTACTAAGCCAGCTGATTTGACAAACTGTTTCCCTTCCCCTGCTGGAGAGCTTTGGTATTGCATGGTTGGAGCAAATACCAGGTTATTAATACTTGGTTGGACTTGGTTTGATTCCCCTCTTCTTCTTGGGAGAACTTACAGCAATGGCATAGCGGGTGATGCCATCCTTCTCACTTTCCTCAATGGCTTGCTGGAGGTCTGGGCTGTCGTGTGACTCTCCATCTGTAATCACTATCATGACCTTCTTAGCACCTCGCCTGCCTCCTTGCTTGAATGCCTGAGAGCTGTGGTGAAAGCAGGTAAGTACAGAGAAGAATAGCAATTGATGATCTATTCCGGCTGTAGGCTGTCTAATCCAATCAATTTGCACCTTGCATGGCAGCAATCACCATCGGTGTATGAATGTGTGTGTGAATGGGTGAATGTGAGGCAAAATACTGTAAAGCGCTTTGGATAAAAGCGCTATATAAATGTGCCCATTTACCATTACTTTGCATGCAACCCTCCCTAAAAAGCATGTATGGGGGTGGTCCCCGCCCACCATCTGGAGAACCTCTGGTGCAATGAAGGTACCGTGCCACATTGATGCCCAGCGCTGTGTTGGTTTCCTCCCCGCCTCGCTGGTCAATATGGCGAGCTCTCTTCACCACCTCCTCTACTGATTTGTAGTCACTCAGCTGGAACTCATGGACAACCTTTTCCCCGTACTGAACCACTCCAACCTGACCAACAGCGCAGTAACAGTGAGGGAATCTATCATGGTGTATTAGTGTATGATGGCACACAATAACAAAGCTTGTTTGGGCAATTGTGGAATGAGCTTCCTGAAGAAGTAAATATACAGTAGCAGAGTCACTGCCCATCCTTGGCCAGAGGCTAAAGACCCGCCTCTTCAAAATACACCTTGGTATCTCAGCCGCTGACCTCTCGACATCATAGCCACTCCCACTGAAGTTAACGATCCTTTATATTCTGCCTCTAACATGTTTTAAAATGTGTTATGCTCTCTCTTGCTCTGTTAGAACAACTCTTTAATAAAGGACTGATTATTTTGAGGCATGAATGATATGTTAATAGGTTATGTACTATATGTTGTAAAGTGTTTATCTAAGTTAACCCATGCTCTCTCGTCTAACATTATATTGTTTGCTTACAAATAACTAATTGACAATAATTAACATATACATACGAATATATTAGCTAATTAATGTAGTATGACCTAGTCAGTTATAGACAACTATAGACAAAAACGTAAATGTACATGAAAGAATAGAATAATGCATGCTATTTGACAACAAACAGCAGCAAACGTTAATGTTAATGTTTATCTGATATGACTACTACAAACTTTGATATTTTACACGTAAATCGTACTTACCTGTATCTGACCTGGTCCAATATAGAACTTCTGGAGAATGTTGATGAGAAAAGCCTGCACCTCATACCACGGATAGATGGAGTTGGAGCCATCCAGAACAATTACTATGTCCATATAGGTCTCACATCCTGAAGAGGGGTGACAAGAGATCATCAGCATTGCTCTAGAGCTTATATTGGATTAAGCATTTAGAAAAAAGTAAACAGACCCATGCAACTGTGTTTAGTCTTACGTGTAAAGGCAGGCGCAATGGTTCTGGAGAACTTGAAGCTTGCGTTGACTCTGGAACATATGCCAGTACTGTAGTAAGAGCTTCCACACTCATAGGACCACAACGGCCCACAAGCCTGAAACCACAAATATGTTACCAGCAACATAATATACCGTATTACACTGTATGGCTTACTGTATGTTGTTTTTCTGTATCACATTAAGGTGATCCCATCTCTCTGCCTGGTTTTGACTTTTAGCAGACCTTTTTATTTCTGACACTTTTTCACTGTAGTTGCTGAGATGTACAGTATTTGTCAATGGAAGTTAGGAATGGAGTAGTGTCTGTGGCTGAACCCCCTTTCTAAATTATACAAGATATCACATCCTGTGTAGCAGCATATATTTGCTGTACTTGCATACTGTATTATATTGTTTGAACTGTACAGAGCGACACACATAAGCTCATCCGAGTGAGCTCATGTTACTTATGCTATTAGCTTCAATGGGACCAAATTCTGCTATTACTTTTATTAGCAATAAAACATTTATAGTCAAGTTAATATACAGCTTTAAATGCGGCCAAATATCCGATAGCACCATAAAAAAACAGTTGGGCCATTGTTACTGTCAGGTTATGAGGGAATTCAAGCAATGGCTTTTCAAACAGCTCTCACCACAAAGCTGTTGTCTTTGGGATTCGATGTGAGCGTCATTCCCAGCCTCATCTTGTCTTTTCGCTCCGATACATTGGTCAGAGATATCCTTCCTTAAGATTAAAAAATAAAAATCTGTCTCAGTGAAACAGCATTGGTGGCATGGAACTTCCCCCATCTGGGACATTAGTATGTTCCTGCTGTCTAGCCCGCCAAAGTGGTGTCTGCATTCTCAGATCGAAACGTTTATGTAAACAATCATCATGTGTCTATCTAAATACACCACACATATGTGCACCACGTGAAGCAGTGTGTGGAAATGTAGCCTACAGTACACAAACTCTCTCCATTTGTAAATGTTTTGAACAAAACGCTGTTCAGATTTACGCCACACATTTGCCCACCATGAGAGATTATTAAGCATGCATAATAATAACAACAAATGTAGACACTTATTTTGGAAAGCAAAAACTATAAACATGTTTAATGAGAAGTTGATCTGTAAATGTACTGTATGTAGAATCTGTTGATACTCTACCTAGGTTGAGCTTGGAGCACCCATTGCCATTGTTTCGTTTGCTCAATGAACATTTGTAAATATCTCCCGTCTGGTATGGACCATTCATTTCGTAAGGTGCTCCCACTAATAACCTGAAAAACAAATACATTTACGGCATTTGGCAGACACTTTTATACAAGCGACTTACATGTAGTACATTTGTCAGTAGTTGGACAGGTCATATAACAGCATTTATAAGCAAACAATATTCTAAATAGAACAAATGCAGCATAATGTCATCATACCTGTTACCACGTAATCCACCATATAAAACGCAGCAGGTAATGGCCTAGCTAATAAAGTGTATACATTTCTTTTTTTTTATAGTGAGAGATAAGAGCATGAGAAGTAAGTTCAAGACTTAAGAGCATAAGAAGTTATAAAGGGGGTTTAAACATTCTTAGATAGGCGAGAGTGCTTAGAGGTGGCAAGGTCGCTGGTCAAGGTACCAAGGTGGATTGTAAAGAGATGTCTTGAATCTCTTACAGAAGATGGGTAGTGTTTCTGCAGGTCTGACTACAAATACAAATACAAATGCATCCTCAAAGTCTTTCACAAGCTAGAGCATCACTAAACCATGCATGTAGTTTCTCATAAGATGCTGCTGGCAAATGCTGAACTTGAAGCCAGATTCTCATGTAATTGTGACCTTGTGAATCCAGCTTCCTCGCACGGTTAACATCTCTCAGGAATGCTTGCACTCTTTGCTTTGTATTCTTTGAACAATGCTTTTAAACACGTTAAAATTTTTCTCAACATGAAAGATAAAGAGATATTTTCAAACTGCCGAGCAAAAAACTGCAGAAGATGTCACACCTGTGTGCCAAAGACATTTCCATTCCATCTCCAACTCTAAACCAGGAGAAAATAGTTGTGATGTTTAAATAGGGACTAATTACACTTCTTTCATGTAGTTCCTTTTAGCATGTTGTCATTAGTTGTTTGGAGCAAAGGAGTGCTGCCATGGTTCCTGCATATTGCCTCACTGTGGGTTTCTTAAGCCAGGTCACCGTGGTCTTGTAAATGTCAAAGTTTTTACAGACTAAATGTGCTGGAGAATATAAACTAGTGATGCTCTAAAGTAAAGGTAGGAGGTATGTAACAGTATGAAAGGAAGCCATAATTCAGGGGTATATTATAGTTAGGACGTATTTGGGTTTGTGAAGTGAAGCCACTTCAGCCATACTGTTTATGCAACTGCAAGAATAGTTTATTTTCTGCTGAATATCCAGTATTGTTTCCAGCGGTATCTTGTGATGTGCTTATGTGCACAAGGTTATATCAAATTGCATTTCACAGTTTTCATACAGTATAGGCTACTACACAGTCATGAGGTCAGACAGAACTATTGTCGTAAGCATTCACTACAACACAGCCAGAAATACATAAAGGATATAATGATATACAGTATTTGCACACAATATACCATAATCTGTATACATACAAAATACATTTAATCAAATATTAATATTTTTTTTCTTAATGATTGAACAAATATATTCGGTATATACTGTAAACCTCCCTTTCCCGAGCCACATTGGAAAGCTTTGACTGGGGGATCCCGAGGCGTTCCCAGGCCAGTGTGGAGACATCTCTCCATCTAGTCCTGGGTCTTCCCCGAGGCCTCCTCCCAGTTGGACGTGCATGGAACACCTCCCAAGGGAGGCACCCAGGGGGCATCCTTACCAGATGCCCGTACCACCTCAACTGGCTCCTTTCGAC
>JAODUH010000107.1:0-13995 GCA_027564835.1 Typhlichthys subterraneus | reverse complement strand
AGATTGTCTTTGGCTGTTAGTATTGTCACATATGAAACACTTTAGAAGTTCTGACCATTGTATCAGTGGCAAATCTTTTTAGGTGTTGTCAGCAGCTTAGCATTCATATTTTCTAAATGGGGTTTTATTATCGGTGTAGCAACAGTGTAGTAACAACAGTCCATTCATCTGTTAAACAGGTCCTGTCATAACTATTCCAGGGTTCCCTGTAACACAGGAGGGTATAAGTAGTTCATCCAACGGGGAAGAAGTAGGCCACAAAGAATAGTCACAGCTCCGTTCCAATATTAGGCTACTTAAACCATGTCATTGCTGCTAAACTTCAACTCCATTTCCACTTACTGCTCTCTCTGCCTTCCCAAGGAGTTGCCCTTTGTGTGCATTCATTTCCCCAGGTCCTGCATGTGTCCTGGTTACTAATGGCAAACACCTGAGGCTGCTATCTTGTTTGAGTAACCAGCTGGGAGGCATAGGCTATCCTCAAGCTATCCCTCATAGATCACTCCTCTCAGTGGGCAGTTGTTGACCCTGCTTGGTAGGATAATGTGTCTTTAACACACTATGCACCTACACGAAAACATTACGAGCACTCAAATACAGTGAACAATGAACGATTATATCTCATTACAACAGCACACTGTATCATGGTGGGTGCTCATATAGTCAGCATGTTGGACGGTGGGGGGAGAAATGGCTTGTAAGATCTCCTGGTCAGCAGTGGTGAGTACATACCCACAGTAGTCCGAGGAGGGACAAACCAATAACTGGCGACAGGGTGTTGGGCACTCAAGGCTCATCAGTGTGTGAGGGCAGCAAATTAACACACGGGCTAATGTAGCGCAAGTGGCAGAACATTGGTGGTTATGGGAGGAATGTATCACAACACAGCGCTGCATATAGCCACAGACTGGCATGCTATAACCCGTCATGACCACTAGGGGTATGTAATGGGTGTGGGTCATTGTTGTGAGGCTGTGTGGGTGATTCCTAAAAGTAAGCGTGACTGTCACGAGACGTCTCCATGTGTCTGTGTGCTTTCTTGCCATTTAGCCATAAGACTGTTACGCATTTGCCTATGTGAGTCCCGTTGGCATGTGGGTCACGCCCATTGGTATTGGTGTAGTTCCTGTCAGTGAGCAGTACATTGAGGATGCTGTGCAGTGAAGAACAAGGTCATTGTGTGGCATGTGTGCTGTGCCACAGCTACTGTACAGTAGTATAATGCAGCTAGAGGAGAAATGCCCTATAGCAGCAGACATGCACTCCATCCCATGTGCTTTGACTCCAACCTGTTCTGAGCCTCACCCCAATGCAGAACACAGCTTGTCCACCTCCAGGGTAGTCCATTTGTTTCTATATATACAGTATATACGACTGGAATGCCTACCATCCGGGCCTAATAATGAACTCTCTTTCAAAGTCACTTACTATTTTCCTCTTGCCATTCTTATCCAACATCAAGGTCAACTGGGCCTGCTCAGCATTCTTACACAAGCTACAGAGCATTTTTGTGTGTTAGTGGTTTACTGAAATGTCTAAAATAATTGTTTTTCTTATTCTTAACATATTTACCTTAGACTGTGTTACGTGACACAAGATACCTAAACAGGCAATTACAGGCGATATATCAGAGCGGTGAAACCAACCCATGAGATGCAGAATATCGCATGCAGTGGAGTCACAAATGGAGTAGTTTGTGCAATACCCAACCTTCAGCACATATGTTGTTTAGCAGGTCTTTCAGCGTGTCTTTAATGTACTAGTTTGTGATTTTTGTTGTCAATTACTATATTCTGCTATCAGCAGGATATTGATTTGTAAATAGATTGTAATTTATACAAGTTTCTCATATTGATCCAGCAGTTAGAATTCAGCAAGACAAAAGCACTCAACATTGTATCTAAAGCTAAACTGCAGTTTAGCTAAAACACAGCGTTTTACAAATGTAAGCTATTACATTTAGCCTACCTACATGTCTTTAAATACGCTTAATACAATTAAAAAATACACTAGCTTTCTTAATATTAATCTGTGCTGAATTGTCTTAATGTTTTATTAAGTCTATGCTCCTTCCGTCTTTAGGACTAATTTAGACTTTTAGCACATAAGAGTATCTGATTTCTGCTTTTTAATATACATTGTTGCCAATAACACAAATAACAGACAGCATGCCATCCAAAATAAAAAACAACAACATGCACAAAACAGAATATAGCATTAAGAAAACACAGGCAACAGCCTGTCTATGCAGAACATATTTGTCAGTTTTTGAGCAGTCACTGAATCATAAGAAGGTATTGTTGAAAATAATTTATAAATAGGTGGATATTATAAGGCATACACACTCTCTTTATTGTCATGACAACACTGTCAGTTTTGATTTGTCCGCAGTACTGTAAGTTCAGGTGACATGCCTTAAAATCTGACTAGCTATCTGAAATTTGGCCATTGCTGCCATTTCAAGGCATCAGATGTGCATAAGTGAATACATGGATGTGTAAGTTTGAATGTCGCCAACATATACATTTATCATGGGTTAATAAGGATTCTTATCATTCTGCAAGGCAATTTTTATTTAAGAATAATAACATTTAGTTTCTGATAGCCTATAAAGCTTTTTAGTACATTAGGGGATTTTCATTCAATAATTATAATAATGAAATACCTTTTTAAAAGTATAAGAGCTTAGTGACTGTATGTATTCCATATTATTTATTTCCATGTATTTGAAACATCAATATAAAACCAAATGAGATCAAAGTGGATTGCTTCACAATAACTTGTACATATTTTGAACATAAAATAAATCAAACCCACTTTGGTTTACAGTATACACACTTTTCTTATGCTTTCATGCAACACAAAATATGCAAAATGCAGTATTGCATATATAGTAATAGGGTTTGAGTCCACAACCTTTCGGCTGGGAGTCTATCATATCTTGCAAAAACCCCAATCAAAACCATTGGGAAGTGAAGAAATGAGAGCTTGATCCATTTTAAAAGGCAGGCTGCCAACATTACCAGTACTGCTTCTGGCCTGTGGTGTTTTAACTTCTGTTTGAACATTCTACAGACCAGAGGAAGCAACATGAGAGAAGGGTCCTGGTATTTGGTCTGGACATTATAAAAGGGAATTTTACTGGTAAAAGAGAATGGTGTCAATCAGAAACAGGAAATATAAAGAAACAAACCAGACAGTGACAGACAAAGTAATAAAGCTGTACAAGATGAACGAGAGAGTGAAAATAACCGTGAGAAGTACAAAGGAAGCGAGACAAATATAGAAAGAGGTAAGAAGACCATTGTCCTCACCGTGGGGGGGGGGGGGAGTAATTGAAACTGAAATACAATCATGGCACATCAGAGAATTGGGTGTCTCGGTGTCACAGGAGGTAGTTAATTAGGGGTGACCTGTGTGTGCCATGGAAAAATTAATAGGCAAACAGCATTAAAGGCTTGGGATAGCTATAATTGGATGTGAATAAGTGGATGTGTTTTGAGGTTTGTATTGCTTTTGATCTCTTCCTTTACAGATGTATCTAACAAAAATAATGGTCTCATTCATCTGATAAGCACTGTACAGTGTACTGTACAGTATATTTGTAATATGGTGATGCAACAAGGATGACCATTATTGGTCACATAAAGTGGCTTTGTTTTTATTTATTTATTTATTTATTTTTTTGCACCTGCCTTTTTCTTTTTTAATAGAGTGGGCTGTATATGTTTGCTCTTTGAGGGGAACCCTGGTTCGGCAGTTGGCAACATCTACTTATCACTGTATCTGTGCCAAACAGGTCAATATTTCAACAAAATCATTCTCCAATTAATCATATTTGCAGGATTGCAAGAATACATGGAAAAGTATAGTGTTGAGAAATTATAGTGTTTTTGTAGTGGAGGCATCTTAATGAGTCCTCTCAATTAAATAAACCTATAAATTATATAAACCACAACAGCAGTAACATGTTGGGTGAGTGTCAAAATACTGGAGATTAAGGAGTCTTTATTTGTGAGTATCTTCCCCCACAACTGTCAAACCTTGACTTAGAAATTTAAACCAATTCACATAAATTCTGACAAATTTTCTCCAAGAACTCAAAGACCCAGACAGACAGAATATGTTGGTTTCCATAGCAATTGTTGATACTCACATAGTTACCTAGGAACTGGTTGTGTGATGCTCTCCAATATATTCAGCTATCTTTGCCAAGTTTCTATTACTTTAACACAACTGTTGGATGATGAATAACTGATACACATTATACAAGTTTGGAATTGTTTATTTTTCACAGAGATATTAAATATCTATTTGTACTACAAAATGGCATCATTGTCTTTGTGTGTAGAAAACATTTGGTCAGATGCATGACCAACTGGACCATATGAGCAAAATCACTCTTATCCTTAATCCAAAAGGGCACCTTTTAATAGCGTTTGTGTTATTGTGGGTGATTAACAAACTCATATTTTCTGAATCATTTTTCACCACTAAACTATTAAGAGTTTAATAAAAAGTTTTGATCCCAAGGCCACCACCAGTCTGAACTCTGCACCATAAGAGCACCATCATTGTCCTTATTTACAATGTACAATGTGCAATAATGATCTGGCACAATAGATAACACTGCATTTTCTTAACCTTAATATTATTATATTTGCATACGTGTGTTTGTGTATTTGGCCGTTGTGTGTGTGCATGTGTGTGTGTGTGTGTGTGTGTGTGCACACTATGTATTATTATTTTAATTAGAGTTCTCTCAGGAAGTGCATCTGATTGTGTTTTATGCACTGTACAATGACATAAATAATGATATTCTATTTGATTCAATAGTGAACGTATACTATTTTGGTTCCACAAAAAATCAGCAGCATGTTCCAATGAATAGCTAATATAAAAATGATGTCATGACCTGAGAACCCGAGTAAATGAATAATATTTTACAATACACACAGTAATCAAATATATTGTGAACTGACAACTGACAATAAAGCAGTTCAATCACCATAACAATAACATTTTCAATATATGGTTGCTTGGATTGCCTAGGACTAAGAGCCATACATGCATGAACACATAATAATGTAATTTGATTCACCAGGGCAGGACTTAATGTAGAAATGCATAATAATAAGTTTGTGAGAGTGGAGAAAGTGTGCAGACTAGGCTTGTTTTATTTCACTTTACTGTGTATACCTTAGGGAAATCAGAAAAACCACAACCCATCTATGGATTGACTAATTACAACACTCATAGCAATTAGTAATAAACAAATGTACAGGCACTTTTTTGTGTTGTTCACATGCAGCCATGTTAATGGGCCATTGAGAGCATATTTGTCTTTTCAACCAGAAATGCATCATATTTTAAATGTATAATAGGTTAAACTCAAATATTGTGGATCAGTCTAACCTTAGCCTGCTTTGTAGCGCCATCTACTGTCGACTCGCGTGCTATTATCACAGTTGAAACATAAGCCAACCTATAACTCTATTAGAAAACGGAAGCTGTACATTTTATTTAGACATTTTATCAGTCTCGTTAGAGACCGTCAAAAATTGCCATCGCCGACTATATTTCAAGTCGTCAAGGCGGGGTATTGGGTAAAGTTTTCAACTAGCAATAATCGCGCCTCGGATAAACCTCATAGGCTACGATACTGCCGCTGCGCAAAGATAAATGACGTCCGTCAACGGAGCGGATGTGACTGTTATCAGTAGCCACGTTGTCTATGGGTGTACAATTGCATATAACATACTACACGAACAGGTTTCAGAAGATAGTACCAAATACATTATATCTTAATATACGGCTCATATCAACTTGTCTTGTAGGAATGTATATCATATTAGAATACCAGCTACTCGCATTACGAAAAGTTACAATGCATTATGGGTTACACCCCGCAGTTTCAGGCAAATGCGACATGTAGCATGTAGCAGAGAGGATAATGTACAGTGAAAGTATGCATTTTCTATAGGCTAGCCCAATCTTTACTTGTAGTAAACTAGCCTAGATCACTAGGTAAAACGTTTAATGTAAAACACCCAAACATTGATGTAATGTAAGAAAATGATTTAGCCTAGATATTATAAATAACCATATGGGATACCACCAGCATAGTCTATAGGCCTAGCCTACATATGGTTGTTTGTGTTCATTGTATTTATAATGCAACTAGATTCTTTCAGTTTAACATTGTTGTTATCATTCATTTACATAGGCAATATAAATAGGCTCTATGATAGGGATATCTCACTTTCACATTGTTTCATTGCATTCAATTGATACTTTTTTAGTCTACACTTGATATCAAATGTTTCTAATTAATCTTCCTTCAATTGTGTTTTCTTTACCTATGGTTATGTTTTATAGCCTGTTGGAGTATTTCATAGTGTATATTATGTATACATATATTGCAACACATCCTATTTTGTTAGAATGATTTGCTGCTGTCATTCTAATATAATATTGAAGCTATGATAACTTTGATAGTGTAGCCTGCCTAAATGTTAGCTACTAAATGTGTTTAAATAAAATATAAACACTGTATACTACAAATACATTTGTAGATAATGTATGATGTAATGTGAGTAATATAATCTATTAATTAATAATGCGTTAACGATAGAAACACACTCAATTACCAAATAAATACACCATGAATGAATGTGTATGTATGAAGATCCTATGTTATAGAATATATTTCACAAAGAGATCAGTCTCCGTAGAGACCGTCAAAAATTGCCATTGTCGACTATATTTCAAGTCGTCAAGGCGGGGTATTGGGTAAAGTTTTCAACTAGCAATAATCGCGCCTCGGATAAACCTCATAGGCTACGATACTGCCACTGCGCAAAGCTGACGTATAACTGTTCAGCAATGGGGTGTCCTTATTCTCTATATATGTATCTATGATGGTTTCTATGAATAACTTCTATATAACAGATTATGTTAAACATGTTGCAGTTATGATGTTTATGTCATTTTATGGTTTTGTGTATAGCTCTAATTTTAATGGAACTATAATAATAAGTCTCTACTATATCACAATGCATCACGGGAAATAATGGTTCAAGTGACGTAGTCTATCGAAGTCTATAGTCTACAGTGCGTTTCGAAAAGACTTATTGTGCATTGTTTCGCTTAAAAGTGTTATTTATTATACATCTGCAATATTCTAGAATCTACAAACTCACAAAATATGTTTAACACAGAGGTGTGAAATTAGTCCAATATTATCACTGAGAAGACCT
Source organism: Typhlichthys subterraneus (assembly GCA_027564835.1). NCBI lineage: Eukaryota > Metazoa > Chordata > Actinopteri > Percopsiformes > Amblyopsidae > Typhlichthys > Typhlichthys subterraneus. Next base: position 6,736 of record JAODUH010000107.1, on the reverse strand, counting down.
ATTCCCGTATACACACCTACGGTGGCCGATCAATTAAACAAGCTAAAAATAAACACACAGGCAGAAAATGAATTAAAACACTGTCATTTAAATTGACGGAAAGTGTTAAGTATGCCAAAGCGATATTGCCAATTTGCAACAAAGTAACAAAATAATGCACGATCGACGTCATTCAAATGATGCTATAGCATGACTATACCAGCAGATGGCAGATAGTCCACGAATGATAAGATTTACCTTGTTTTTAAGAATAATGAAGAATGGACTATGAAGCCAAAAGTAATCAGTTTCTGCAACATATATAAATAGTTGCATATAATTGCAATTAAAAGTAATAATAATTGATAGCACTATCAATAGTAGTCTATTTATAAATAATAGGCTAATATAGCCTAATACATCTGAAGTATTTGAGTTATATGCCTAATAACTCATAAAATATACATTTGTTAGAATATAATCATTCTGTTTCATTTTGAAAGGGAATCAATTAATTAATGTATTTTCATAATAAAAAAGCCTTTCACACATAGAGTATTTTTCACATATAACATAAAGCATCTGAAATACATTTGTGTGAACTAATCCAAGGTTATAGATGAAGTGTCTGTGACGCTTCAGTGGAATAGTCGTGTGTGTAGGCGCTCAAAAGCCAAACAGTGGCATGCCCAGTATTAAATCTGTCTGCCCTGACACACAAAACAGGGATTTGCTCCTGCCAGAATGTCAGGAAATGAGGCACATGGAGGCTAGCTGGCATCAGCGAGACAGGTAAGTATGCAGATAAAGGGATTACACCATGTTTGTGCTGCATAATCTCAAATGAATCCTGTCAGCCTCTGTTTCATACTAACCTGGCAAGCCAGACACTTCTCTATTCTCAAACCAGGAAATTAATAATATCAATGGAGCTTTTTTCAGAAGCAAGCTAATCCTTAAAACAGGTTGGTAATTTATTAGCCCTTGTGGTAATAATCACCCTCATTTATTAGATCCCTTGTGGCCTTTTCCCACCAGGACTTTCTCATTTTCGCTTCAGCTCCACCCAGTCAAACAGTGTGGTTATAATCACACGGGCCATGTCATAAAGCTGCTGGGTGGGCCCTCCTAGCCAGGCTTAGACTTGACCTGTTGAGCAAAGATGACTGTGGGAGCTAATGAAGTCCCCTTGGGCCATAGAGATCTCCCCACTGGTAGGCAGAGAGATGAAAATATAATGCAGCAGATGGCTTAGCCGTGGCAATGATTCAACACGGGCTGCTGGGCAGCCCATGTAACAAATGCTATCCAAAGAAATGGGCTCGGCGTACATCCCATGGTCTTCCACATGCTGAGAGTCATTTCCTCCCATCAATCAAAGAGCTTGCCACTGAAAGAAAAAAAACATGTTGTCTTTGAGATGCATTGTAGCCTGTGGATCATCTCACACCATGTAGAACAACTTCTAATGGATGAAATATGAATTGTTGGTTTTGGCCGAAATGCAAGCATGACTTTGCAGTCCATATATGTGGCAAGCAGACAACAATGCACTAATCTTAAATTCTCTGACCGTATTCTGAAGGAGACACAAGCTACTATCACAAAATGAAGGGCCTGTGTGCTGTTATATTCAGGGTAAACAGGTCTACATCACAACAGGGCGCTTAAGGGCATTTATTAATAGCGAGAGTACCTCTGTTATTCCTCTGAATGGGCACCTGCATGGACAATATAGGCTGAGCTGTGCAAACGCTGATTAGATTCTGTTGTGCACAGAGGGAGGAAAAACAGTGACATTTTTCTTGGATAAAGTGACAGCTCTGCCAGCGCGAGGGGACATCTGATAAGACAAGACAAATATCGCTCATGGTAGCTTTCAGTGGCTCCCCCATAGCAATCAAGCCCCACCAAAAACCGTGTCCAAAAGCTGTAATGAAATACTATTTCAGTTACAATTGAGAATGTCACATGAAACAGTATCCTGAGCCTTTTTCTTCTCTCTCTCTTTCTCTCTCTCTCTCTCTCTCACTTTTTTGTTAACACACACACGCAAGCTTGCACGCGTGTGCACACACACACACACACACACACACACACACACACACACACACAGGAGCACAGATTGTTCACACTGTTCACACCAACCCACACACTGCTGCCACCCTGTTACCTAAAGCACCCCTCCAGCCTCCTCACATACTGCTGTAAGTCATATTGACAGTTGGAGGTGCATTTAGCTAGGTCAGGAAGCCATTGAAATCAAACAGCTCCTCTTACTTTAAATAACCTTCTGTCTTCCCAGTGAATCTTTCTTCGCACCTTGCACACTCCCTCCCATGACAGTTTTGCGGTGTCAGTGAGCTGCCTCAATCTGCCGTGCCCATGTCTTCTGCATCTGGTACCCTTCACATTCTAAGAGCAATGGCAATAGATGTCTTAGTTCTTGCTAATCTAATGGCAGAACAACGATAACATTGTGAAAGTGTCTTCAGAGAATTTGATTATTTTGAATTGTGTTGAATAATTCTCCATTACTAATAATATTTTATCATTATACAGTTTATCCCCCCTGTATTTTCAGCCGGTGCATTACATTAAAGCTATGGAATGGTTCATTTATTTCCAATCAAATTTTATTCTAATGTTTTTGATGTAAAAAGCATTCGGGCACTGCTGCATTAATGAATGTACTGTAAATAGGCTTGGGGCTATTTCATGTTGGATATTGTGGCTTGTTACAATATAGTGACTTCTTTATAGAGTTATTTCTATAGAAGCCAGCAAGGAGTGATGGCTTCAAGAGCAGGTGGGGTTCCAAAGGTAATTTAATAATATTGGTCAAAATATTTTGTCAAAACATCTAATGACCTTGCCTGTGGGGCTTGTTCTTTACAATTATGGTCTTCTAATGTTGTTCAAACTGGCCGGCAAGATGGCTGATAAATAACAGAGGCACGTGATTGAGTTTAGTCTGAGACAGTAGGTTTGTCCAGAGCTTACATTCAGGAGTCTTTTTATGACAGAGGCTGAAGATAGTATACGCAAGATACAGAGCAACATATTAAAAATGTCCTTTGTCCTACTTGATACATGTCCACACTACATTTTTATATAGTGTAAAATTGTTAGGTTGTTTTAGATGTGTTTTTTAATAGTAACAATCTGATTCTGGAAAAATAATTTAATAATTAATTAATTAATTAATAATTTAAATGTAAAGGTAAAGCAATTGTAAGCTAATACACTTTTTTCCCAAAGCAATATCTCCTCTTAGACCTCTAGTTTACCTTTCTCTGTGCGTGCTGAAAAACAAATCAGGTACTAAGGTAATCAGGTATATTCACAGCCCTGGCTATGTAGACATATTTGTGCAGACTGCACACAACAATATCTTACAATTAGCAATGCTTTCCAGTGTGTGGGGCCAAGCTTCTGAGGGAGCACCCTATGAAATTGAAATGAAAAGTGTTGCTGTTTTCATTTTAATTAAGAGAGCGTTCTCCAGAATGACTTACTATACCCTTTAAAGATACATTTAATCATTAACATGTTATATTGGCCAGACCCTATGCAATAACACTGGAGCTAGCGGCCAGCAGAGGGCAGTCTATCAACATTGCAAACAGCAGCCTACTTTTCTATAGAGCAGCCTATAAACTAAGTTTGGCATATCTTCATATTGTCCATTGTTAACCATCTTAAGATATTATATGTTATGTTTTTTATAAAAATTAGGCTGGATAGTGTAACCTATCATTACAGCATATGCATACATGATGATTACATATTTTAATGCTAACAGATCATCATAATGCTTACTAAATAGCAGCAAAGTACTATTTAGGAACATGTCACCACAGTCAGAATGTCTGCTTCATTCAGTTGAAATATTTTTTCCTTTTAATTAAAAGTGGTTTGAATGGCGCTGTTTGCCTGCCGGGCTAACATGCGTCAAGACTCTTTGCTCCTATAATACAAACAGGTTTCGATGTATCAAACAGGCCCCAAAGCAACCATGCTGTACTTGACTGCTTTCCATTCCCCTGGTCCCTTGTGTTAAGGCAGTGTTTGTCTCTTGCCCTATCTCCTAGTGCCTGAATGTCTGACACTCGCCTGACTTGGCCTACTTTTTCTTGATCTCATCAGTCACTGTAAGAACCTGTGAAGGCCATCTTCCAATCTAATGCTGTGTTTCTCTGCCAGCTTTGTGCCTGTGTCAGCAGTTAGGGACTTACTCACACCCACACAATCACCAAATGTGCCTCTCCAAGGCCCATCGGGCAAAGATGGTATGGCTCCATAAACAGGCATTCTCATTTGCATGCCCATAAATCACCCACAGAAGTGACATGCAGCCGCACAACAAGAGATGAGACAGAGCCACAAAACCAATGTGCCAAAATGAAGTGTTATGTCAGATCAGGCCACGAGACAGGAATAAACAATTCATTCAGGCTGGGTGATGACAAAGCTGGTCTAGCATTGCCGTATCAGTCCCTGAAGTGAAGTTTTAGCCCTCACATTAAATGTGCCACGAATCTAATTTGATAACCTATTTTGTATATATAGACATTCAAGAGTTTACAGAGCAATTAAAAAGCATGTGTTTTTATGTGGATTGGGCTGTAGCCTACAGCAAATAACTTCTAAAATGTAGGATCACTTTTTGAATTATTGTCAGAAAACAAAGATATGAACTAAATTAATGCCATTTTGAATATTGTTTTTTTTCTGAAAATGCATTTATTTTCACAAATGTTTGTGATCATAAATAACTTTAATATGACCTGTTTAATGAAAAAAGATGGAAAATTAAAATGACCATAATCTCAAAATAATATGGATTAATAAATGGATGCTATTAAAATGACCATACTCTCAAAAAAAAAATGGATTAATAAATGGGTGCGCTTGACGATTTACATGAAAGGAACACATTCATTACGCAGTGAGTGACGCAAACAACAATAGTCAGACTGATCACATAGTAGTGGGGAAATATCTTGCGGGTTTTGTGAGAAAAACACAACGTGGTCCCTAACTATTCTGCTCGGAGCTGTGGGGAGCTGTGGGGAGCTGTGGGGATGAGCACATAGTGTAAAGTGGGAGGAGAATCCGGCTCCCTCGGCTATCCTTCAGCGCGCCTTTTCCCCCTATTTCCTGGTTCCTCAATGCAATGTCGCTGGGTGACGAACGCCAGAGCGTATCCTACAGGTGTGTTCTTTAACTCGGGAAGAGACACACCTGAATTCACCATGTGACTCGGCACCTGGGCGTGGAGAAAGTCCCTTGTGTTTTCCAGACTCTTTTGTTGACTTAGCCGTGTCGTATTTCACCAGGAATTGCTAGTCGATCAAAGTAGGCTATAGCCTGTTTTCTACGGAATAGTGCCTTTCTTCCGCCCTCCCAGGATCCAGAGACATGTGAACTTGCTTATGGACTTCTTTTTTCATTTGTGAACGGGGGCTCGAAATCTTGACTGTTTCGTTTGGACAACTAGTGTTCATTCTTTCCCTCAAGGTGAGTCCCGGACAACGCGTGAGTGTATCCCATCAGCGCAGAATCGCGGATATTTGATCTCATGGTGACATGCGTCGACATGTAAATCAAAGCATTAAGTTTGGATAAGACACATAACGCTACCGTATGTGCGTACGTTATAACGACGTCTTGCCATGAACGCTGCGAGCTCATCGCGATGCGAGACTTATTGTGTTATTTATTTGGCTATAGTCCGTGACATTAGGCTATTGTTTTTTTCGTCGGTGCACACCATGTTGTGCAGAACACAGGCTACTTTTTTCGGAGAAGCAGATACACTTCGTGTGTTTTATACAATGTCGACATGATGTCACGTAAACTATTATGCTTTTACTGACATTTAGCCTACATTGTAACTGCTGTAACAATGTAATCGGTGATAAAACATGCATGTAATGTAGTATCTTAACAATGATAACAATATAAGCATGGGTTTTCTCTCATTGAAAAACACACGGACAAAACATTACTTCCCAAGGCATATATCTAATTTGCACCTTTTGATAGCACTTTTACATCATCCATGGCCGTGAAATCTGCCCTGTCACCATATACAGTATACATGCAGTTACAGAAATGGCTACCAAGACAGATCCTAACCTCTGGATAGTTCTCCCTGTCGCCTGAATGACAATGCTTTCTGTGTATATGTGTGTTGTGTTTGTTTGATTTATTTAGTGAGGAACAGAGATACAGAAGCCCTATTCATGTCCCCGTTGAATCTCCTGAGCTTTTCTGTCTGTCTGTATCTCTGTGTCCCTGGCATGGCCCGCAACTGATCACTGTATGTCTTGTTGTCTCTCTAAATCGTCCTTTCATTCACGGTCTTGCCATCTCCCTCTCGCTACACACAGAACTACTGTACGGCGGGATCCTCCCGTCCCACCCCTTGGGGATTATCCTCATTAAATAACCCTGTACAAACGTTGTCCCGGTGGAACGGGATTAGTCAGTGCAGGGGGTAGGCTGCAGGCAGGCAGACGGGAAGGATGACCAGGCTGGCACTGGCAGGGTGGGCTACTGGTGATGGTATGATGGGGAGGGGGAGGGGGGGGCAGGGTTACAGCTGGGGGTCAACCTCCGGACTCCTGACTGAGCATGGATGCCTTTCCAACAGAAGCCATCTGCTCCCGATGGCGACTCGACACCAGCAAAATGGAGAAACAAGCTGGTTTCTTCTTCTTTCCCTTGTCTACCTCACCCTGTCCTGCCC
>JAODUH010000106.1:0-13995 GCA_027564835.1 Typhlichthys subterraneus | reverse complement strand
GTTAATTTAAACACTCCTCTCAATTAGATATAGCAACTCAAAATGTGATCTACCAAATGGTTGAGCAGGCAGTTAAATGGGTATAGGATCAATATAGTGTTCCTTGGGTCTCATATGAGAAGCATCCTGACACAAACATAATCCCAAAGGTAGTCATCACTGTTGGGCACGTTACTCAGGAATAGCAATACATTACTATTTACGTATTACTCCTTCAAAAAGGAATAATATTACTTTACTTATTACTGGGTATTAAAGGTAATTTGTTATGATACCGTATACATTATTACTTTTACCATCACTACCCTGCCTTGCTCCTTCCGAAAAATGGTCTAGCACAGCAGACATTACATTGGAAACACATTGTGGAGGCTAGGAAGTTGTTGTGCAATACTTTGTGTTCCTATTTACAGAGCCAGGGCTGTGTAGAAGTACCAGGGAATGTTTTCAGCACGCGCAGAGAACAGTAAACTAGTGGACTGCGTGGAGACATTTGGTGAATTAGAAAGTGTTTTATCTTACAATCGCTTACTAATTAAAAAGGAATATGACTATATTAACTAGAATATAGGTGTAACTAGGAATAATTGCCGGACAGATATACTGGACTGTGTTTGGTAAAGAAGAACTGTTTTAAAACTGAGAACTCTACAGAAGTTTTCATTGTGTTTTAGGCAACCTATATACAGTATATCTCGCTATACATTTCTTCATTGTCTCATCTGTACCACAATGCTCCTCTCACTTACATTCACTTCTTCTCTGTCCACATAGTGGCACCTTTGAGATTTTGGAGAAAAGGTCTTCCGCCTTCCCCGTTGAACCTCAGATGACCTTACTTCCTCTCCATTCCATCACTGTGAAGTTTGTCCGTGCGAGACTCACACCCACACCCAGACACATTCCTCAAGTGCCACATACACATATATTTGAATCACTCCTATTCTTGCACAAATGCATAGTCTTCCACACGCTCAATCACTCACACTCGCACACAGTGGTGTCCTGTCAAAACAAACAAAGCCCCTGACTTCGAATGAGAATGATGAGTGTGGAGTTCTGTTTACAGTAAGCGCAGTGAGGTTGAAGAGAACTTGCAGAGCCGACACTCTCTGTGCCCTGCTCGGGAATCTGACAAGGGTAAAGCATGGCGAGGGCAGACCTCACTGAAAAGAATCACTACAGTCAACATGAAGGTGAGTTGCGGTGCGATGTACATATTGACATTTATTAAAACCCTCACCTCTATGGGATGATATTCATCCCATACACCTCTGCATCTTCCTTGCACTCAATAGAAGTCTTGACTGATCAGGACTGAGCAGGTGGGAAAGCTCAGGTGATTCTGGGTGGCAGTGTAGACATGCGCTCATGCACCCTGCCTGCGCATGTTATTCAAATCTAACAGCAACACTGAGCTTCTGAATCACTTTGTTAAAATAGTTTTATGTTTTATAGTCACTGTTACATAATTATTACATGTACAATAAGTTAAACATGTGACACAAGTTTAACTTATATTAACGTCATTTGTGATTTTTTTATAATTATGTGTCATTTTCGTTTCACCTTTCTTTTTATCAGTGAATATGCAATGCTCAGTATATTAAATGCACTCTATTTAAGCTGTTTTTTTATGCAATTAATTCCAAACCAAGACACTCCGGTTCATCAGTAAATGTCAGGTGTTAATTACACTTCTTTCCACTGTACTAGTTTCCTCCTGCCTGTTCACTGCCAGCTAGTTCCTGCCTGTCTCCTCCAGTTTGCAGTGAGCGAGGATAATGAAAACGGACGGTAAAAATTAGTTATCAATAAATAGTTTTTATTGATATATTTTATAGATGCAGGGTCAGTTATTAAAGATGATGACTCAGCTCAGCTGTCTGTTTGTCTTTCTACCGATTCCCCTGAAGTGTATAGTGAACAAGGGGAAGGCTAAAGAAATAGGAAATACGGTAAAAAACAAACAAATATAATTCTAAAATCTAGTATTCTACTTGTTTGAAAAGGACATCGGTGTGTAGTGTGTTCAATTAAAGGGTTGCCAGTAGAATGTAACTATGTTCGATAGTGTTGTTGATGGGAGTTCAGATTTAATGGAACCAAAGTAATATTGGGAGAAAAGAAATCTTACGACAACAAATGTATTACATATTTACATGCAAGATATTTCATTCGAAAAAGGTACTATGTGTAATATATTTAGTTTAAAACAATCAAAAATCAACACAAGGTCAAGAGAGGTATAAGAAATATCAGTTTTGATGATTAGTCAAAGACCTGTATTGCGTTGTAGAGATATTTTATGAAATGAACAGATGGCTTCGGTCCGTAACGTTGTAATACCACTTTGTACGTCCAGGCTGCCGGCAAACATTAGAAGAAAAAGGATGCTGATCATGGATGTATTATAAGAATGGAGCTACTGCTTATAAGTATATGGAACATATTTATTTTCAGCAAAAGTGTTAATTACACAAATATTGTGCATTTGAAGCACTGGATGAATCAGTAGCGAGTAGCAACCTAAATGTATTATGTTTGATGCTGATTCAAAGTTTCTCCATGACTGGTAAACCGTTATAAATGCTAATGGACCATAATGACCTTGTTGGACAGTTCAAAGACATTCATCTCGCCAGTGTGTGTCCCAAGAACACCGTGCACACACACATGCTCATTGATTTTTTTACATGTGTGTAGTGGTAGCCTAATCGGTTGGATGTTGTTTGGCTGAGTGTGGCTGTTTTCTTGTTGACATGGCACGGGAATATTATAAAATACCAGTGTTGTTGGCTCTCAGTGTTTTATTAGTTAAATTAAGCTTTCTTGCCTTGATGCTATAAATAGGCTTTAGTCACTCTTGTGACTTGGCTTGTTTTTTTTACATTACTATTTTAATATTAGACTGTGTGTAGAACCAGTTTGACTGAGAAGTTGGCATTAATGGAGCAAAAGCTCTGAGGGGGAGGGTGAACTAAGCATGGCACAGCAGTCTGGTGAAATGCTGACCCCTAATGGGTTGGAGAAGATGGAAATGTTATACACATTGCACCTTTAATGTTGGTTTGGAGAAGATGGAAATGTTATACACATAGCACCTTTAATGTTGGTTTGGAGATGGAAATTATATTCACATAGCACCTTTAATGTTTGTTTGGAGAAGATGGACATTTTATACACATTGCACTTTTAATATTGGTTTGGAGAAGATGGAAATGTTATACACATATCACTTTTAATGTTGGTTTGAAGAAGATAGAAATGTTATACACATATCCCCTTTAATGTTGGTTTGGAGATGGAAATGTTATACACATAAAACTTTTAATGTTGGTTTGGAGAAGATAGAAATGTTATACACATATTACCTTTAATGTTGGTTTGGAGATGGAAATGTTATACACATAACACCTTTAATGTTTGTTTGGAGAAGATAGAAATGTTATACACATAGCACCTTTAATGTTGGTTTGGAGAAGATAGAAATGTTATACACATAGCACCTTTAATGTTTGTTTGGAGAAGATGGAAATGTTGTACACATTAATGTAATTTTTGAATTTATATGGATGTAAAGATGCTGTAAGTGAATAAGATGAATGTGTCACAGCTGAACTGTCCCACCAATATCTGTTGCCATGCTCCTTTGTCAGTGTTCACCAGGTGTTTTCTGAATATGCAATCAGCGCTATAGAGCATTTAACCTGTTTGTTCCCCATTGTCTGTTGCTTCTCCGTCGAGTTGTTTTTGCACGTCCACATATGCCAAAGCGTGGACAGCATGCCGACCAAGGCATGTGAGAATACTAGGCTGCAGAACAATCAACATTTGATTTAAACGGGTGGCCAGTCTGAGTAATCATCATCTATTGACCGGGATGTGGCATGGCGGTCTGACTCTATGAAGAAGGGCGGATGGATGGCCGTGTAGGCCAGGAAAGGAGATTAAGGGCTCCATGCTTTCCACTTGCCTTGTTGATAGAATTCCCGCCCCGTATTTATGTCACTGATTCAATGTCAGTCTAGCTAAATGTGTTTGCGCCGGGACGAAAGAAATAGCTAGGGAGCTGCTTGTTATTTTACTTGATGAGTGAGTGTTGTGGACATCCTTATCACGCAAACTCATCTTAAGGTTGTGTAACGGGAAGAAAATAGAAACCAAATTATTGATTAGATTACTGTTACCCATTTGATAATCATTTAATTTCAATTGCTGTGTTGTTGGATTACAACGACACATAGGGAGTGTAATGTCATTCTCTGCCATTACTCCACTATATCTTTGCACAGCAAATAGTTTCTGTTCAAAATATATAGAGCACCTTTGACACTGGAGAGAAAGTCATACAGAAAAACATTGCAACAAGAGACCTTAGATTTGCAGAAGGGAAAATACTAACACAAAACTATGCCTGGATGTGATTTCTGCAATAATAGTTTTGTTTACTATATATCAAATAATAAAACCAATTCTCGATGCATATATTCCTGCATACAGCCCAAAATCAGTGCTGCTACTTCCAATGGAAACAGCGTTCACGTTTGTTGATACAGCCAACATTCATAGTGGGGCATAGTGGAGTTTGGGTTCATTCTATGACACAAACCATTTGTTTTCCAGATGTGTTGCTATAGTGATTATAGAGTGATTCATCCCTGTCCTGTCAGAGGCAAGATGGCTTGCACCAGTTCACCACTGGCTCTGGCTAATGATGCCAGAGTGGAAGTGTTTATCTCGCTAAATTTTAGCAGCTGGTGTCAAAGAATAATAGCGATATTTCCTTTTATATTCCTGCCCATTTATCTTCTCTTTATCAAACATTTTGTATTTGCTAGATGTTTGATACAGTATGAGTTTTGTCCAACTTTAAAGGTTTGTAGGAGTTATTCCACTGTTAATTAGTTTTCTATCCTAACACAACATCAAATGGGGTTAAGGGTCATTCTTTAGAATTATATAATCAGATAATGAATCTCTGCATGCCAAGAGATGGTTGCAATAACATGTTTGCATTTGCTATCGACATAGTTTTCCTACCTGAGGAACCTGCTTCTACTTCATGTTTTCATTATGTGTTGTTTTAGATCACCGTCACTCACTGACGTGCTATGTTTGCTATGAGTATAAAACATTGATAACCTGACATGAGGTACGTGAGCTATGAAGGGTTTTACTAAAACACACATGCATGCACGGCACGCACATACATACACACACATGCACTCGCGCACACATCGAAAGACGTGGGACTGAGCTGGCCTACAGGAAATGAAATAGACCTCGATAATAATGGAAAGAAAGAGAAGGCAAGTCAAGACAAAGAACTGTCTAAGATACAGGCAAGCGGGGGGGCTGTGCATGCGGTCTCACTTTCCAAGTTTCAATCTAATTAATCACATCACTGCAATGTCAACTTTTCAGCTCTTTTTCTGCTTGTTCCCAAAAAGAATGGCACAGTACCTAGGCCTACACGCTACATACAAGCTGCACATATCTTGTGTAATCAGTGGACACTGGTATGGCAGCGAGAGAGATTAGTGTGTTAGGGCAATGCTAAAAGAGCCTAGCCCCGAATCTATGATGGTTCTTTAAAGTTGATCAGCCATTGTATGTAATCAACATGAGGATATAATGTTTGGAGTGGCTATGTTGACTTTAGGGATTTTGGAGCCTAGTCCACACTTAAATACAGAACACAGCTTTTTCTATGCGGCTCTCCCTTTCTAGTTCAAATCCTGCTAACTCCTCACCAAGTGTCGAGGTGTCCCTGAGCAAGACGCTTAACCCTACACTGCTCCCTGTGGTCAGGTGGCACCTTGCATGTCTGACTCCACCATCGATGTAATGGATGTGTGTATGTGTGAATGTAAATTAGGTCCATTTACAATTTACCATTCTTCAACACGCAAACAATTTATACAATCACCAAAGATGGCGTTTTAGCAAAACTCCTTCCAGGATGAAGATATTTAAAAACGACATGTCCGTAAAAACTGAGTTTTTAGCTTGTAACATCAGCTTGTGCGACGTTGTCTCCTCTTTGACGCCAGAGTGTGTGCCGTTATTTTGTTTACATAATGACTTCACAAGCTTGAAAGCATTGTCCGTCCGTCCACCCACATTAAATGTGGACGGACAGTTTTTCCTGTCCAGTGCTGTATAAACAGGATGTTTCTTTTCAAACAATGCAGGAAAAGCCCTTTAAAAATGTATCTGTGTGGACTAGGGGTAAATTGGACGACGGACGTTATTTTGGTCCCGTTGCTGGCCTTGCATTCATAATCTCCATTCTATTCCCCCCCCCACACACACACACACACTCTTTCTTCATCGCCTCTCCTCCATCTTGCCAACTCATATTGATAACCAGCAGGTGTGCCACGGTCGCTCCAGACCGTCATACCGTGTTTGACACACGCATGCCGCAGAACTAACACCTGAGCGATTTCCACCTCAGCGATTATAGCACAGATGAGGGGCAAGGCGAGCGAACATCTCCTCGCTAAACCTGGCAAATTGCCACTGGCTAATAGTTACATCGTAGCTGAACCTTTAGTTGTTGGTTTTTTTCATAGACATACTAGATAACTGACATTCTCTTAAGCTTTCTGCTACTATTACCAATGCTACCACCTAAAATCATCAATATTTACATTTAATTATACATATTTATTATACATATTTAATTGTAGAACAAGTGTATGTTAAATCCATTGCTTAGTGTAAGTGTAGTTTATTTATATAACAGCTTTCACAGATATAAATCACAAAGTGCTTCACAGTAAAGTGAAATGCGTAAAATAAAAGTCAAAAGAATAGTCATAACAACCCTAATCTAACCAAATACCAGTTTGTAATCTAACCAAATACCTTCAACTGCTTTTTAAGGCTTTAGTGGGCCTTTATCCAAAACTGTTTTGGTTTGCCTGTTTATATCAGTCTCTGCTCATCATTAAACCTCATATAGCGATCATTTGATCATCTGCTGCTGTCTGTCATCACAAGGTCAAGTGAACGAGTCCATTCTGTGAGAGATGACTTGTCGGCTGTCAACACTAGTGAAAGTGCCTGCAGCGGACATCATCGGTATCATCTAACCATGGAACCTTATATAATCCCATCTGAAAATATATCTGGTAGTGCTTCGTAAGAATAGATACATTATTTGCCTTTACAATAACAATAACATTAACAACTATTTTGACTTGATTGAGATCTACAGTACAGTATAGAAGACTGTGGCAAGCACATTTGGCCCATATCAACCGTCATGTTCACATAGGGACTCCCAGGGGTCTCAGATACATTGTTTGACCGTGGCAAATATTTGTGATGATCTTGAAGAATACGGTCAGCATAGAACAACCTAAAGAGGCTTTAAAGTGTCAGCTCCATTACTCCAGTCAAGGTTTTCTCATTTTGCACACTGCAGCGTTTCAATGTTTGCTGCTGATAGAAATGGAATAACTGATTAACTTCAATATGTATTTATTTATGATCAAAAACACACCTTGTTCCCATTGACCAGGGGAATGATTGTCGTCTGGGACAACGTAAGTTTCCGTTGGGCTGCTCACCCACGGCACCCAACAGTTGGTTGTCGTACATGTCAATCAACATACCTTTCCTGTCAAGGCAGGTCTTGATTTAGTTGGCCAGCAATGTGCCCAACACTTAACGCCAAGTAAAGTCTGGCTCTGCGAGACCAGGTCCACTGCATTCCAGATGGTTCTTTACCCACTGTCTGGACAAAGAGAACGTTTCTTGTCATGTGGATGAGCTGCTGTGGCCAGACCCAAATAGGAGACAGAATGTACAGTACATATTATATTATTATTATTATTATATTGTAAATACTTCAGGCGCAAAAACATTTTATAAAAAATATAATTCCCCTTGTATATATTTTAGTGTGTGTAGGCATACTGAATTTGCATACATAATACATAAAAATAAAAAAGTTATTTGCATAGCATTGTTCATACAAGAATTGCAGCTTTCCAGAGAGGGAATGCATGCACACAGAAATGTACAGAAATACAAAAAAAACAACATAAGGAATATAAAATACGAAAAGGAACCAAATAAAAATGAATCCAAACAAATACATAAGATGGTAAAAAGAAGGGTATTTCTTTCATCCTTGCTGATACAGAATGTCAGAATGTGTATAGCGCCATGCAATACTTGCAACATTCACATAGCTGTGACCCAATGTGTTGGCCTAACATTTGCATCTGTACAGTACATGGCGTATAAAAGGGATCACCTGTTATACGTTAGAGGTAAACAATATAATGTTAGGTACTCATTCGAAGATAAGTACATATACCAGCGTATTTTCCATATATAGGCCTATGTCTTTACAAGCCTTATATATACATGTGAAGTGCATTACTTCACAAATATCCTTAGTTAGAACTCACATCTACATAATAGTTCACATACTGATGTGTCAGGAAATGCACAATCTTTTCCATTTATCACATCAGTGTGCCGTTGGCGTGTAGAAAGGACTATTTATTTGATATTGTGTGTAGAACGTTTATGCAAAAATCATATTTTGACATGTAATAAAACTGATGTCGAAAGTGTGATGTTTGCATGGTGTGTGTGTGCTCTTGGCTTCTGTGTTAAGTTTCGACAAAATTAGCAATAGTTGAATCAAATAGGCTTCTGCAAAAAACTAATACAGAAGTAAACAACTATTTTCTATGTACGGATACTGTTGAGTAATGTGTGTGCGTGTGCGTGTGTGTGTGAGTGTGTGTGTGTGTGTGCGCGGAAGGGGGGGTGGCACAAGGGGGGGTAGGCTGGTATGGCACTAGTAAAACAAGAAGTTGTAGACTACAATGCAATGTGACAATAGCTAGTTAAAGCTAAAGCTCTAGTAAGCGATTCACAATAGGCTATGGGCCCTACCTTACAACCGGCGCAATGTGGCGCAAAGCGGGAAAGCCTTTGCTAGTTTCAGACCGACACAGTTGTCATTTTCCCATTCAACTCCCATGTCGTCTAAATAGCAAATGCACTTGCGCCCATATGAGCGCCCGTGGGTGTATGAGGAGTGGTCTAGCGCATTGGTGACGCATTCTATATTCAGCGTGAGCCGCATTTGTCAATAGTCTGGCCTATGGCAGGTGGACAATGTGTGTTCACTGCTTGTTACACATATAGGGATGTACGGGAGCGCACAAATTAATAGAGCACAATGTGAAATATCATTAGTGTGTAGCCTAAACATATTTTAGGAATCTCGCTATTGCCTAGATGGTCTGCTCCAGCACTTTCACAAACCCGCCGTATAATATCAATCCGCCTATGATGCAAGCGCGCCTGGATTTTTTAAAGGGAAAAAATCACACCCATGAATAATGAAGATAGTAAGTCCAACCCTTTTGAACCATGCGCCCGGCGCACTGACCGTTTATCTGCCATTAAAATAGCAAATGTGGATTTGGACA
Source organism: Typhlichthys subterraneus (assembly GCA_027564835.1). Classification (NCBI taxonomy): domain Eukaryota; kingdom Metazoa; phylum Chordata; class Actinopteri; order Percopsiformes; family Amblyopsidae; genus Typhlichthys; species Typhlichthys subterraneus. The sequence continues at coordinate 4,525 of JAODUH010000106.1, read as the reverse complement.
CGCCCTAAATCCAATTTGCGCCATGCGCTTTAGACCGTGCACTTACAGTAGGTTGTTCAAATAGGGCCCTATATCTCATTGGTCTGCTGGTTGACTGTTCTTTGTGCTGGATACAAATGATGTTTGTAGCCTACACAGCCCTGCCTCTGTAAACAGTAACACTAACAACAATATCCTAGCCTTTGTGTTTGGTGGGCAGAGCTTCTGACGGAAGGGAGAGGTTATTTTGTTTTGATCGACAAGCTTTCTCTAGAATGATTTACTTAGATACCTTTAGTTTACCTAAGCTATTGAATGGGTCAACAAAACAATACCCCCCTAAATTCATTAGCAGGAGCCGTCACTGGGTCTAAGATGCTGGTGCTCTAGTGCCAGAAATTACAGTTATATACTGTAGGTCCACTTTTTCAATAAAAGGTTTTTGCAGCTTTTTCTTCAACAGGAATGTAGAGAGATATTTGAACAATTTGGAGAGAGATATCAGGAAGGATTGGGAAATGACCGCAGGCCAGATTTTTGAACCCCAGTCTCCTAAGGCACCCCTGCCATAGGGGCAAGGAGTTGTTGCACACACCACAGCTGCACCTGAATAGGTACTCATAGCTATTAAGCATCCCCAGAGTCATCCCAGTCTGAGGTCCTGTACCTGCAGTGCATTCTAATCTGCACCACAGGGCACCTGAGCATGCATGAGCGCGTGAGCGTGCACGGTGAGCATGCATGAGCGGGTGCACCTTGACACTCAAAACCACTTCAAGCGGAATCCACTGTCTTTTAATTTCTTACAGTCTCACACAACCTGTAAAATACATTCTCCCTTGCCCTTTAGCTTTCTCTTAATCTACAGTAAAACAGATGTGATAGTTTAAAGGAATAGGCAACAGCTCCCAGTTTTCCAGGTCTCACCCCAGTCAACTGTTTTAAGGAGACAAGACAGCTTTCTGGAGTACAAGAGCAGGAATGTGGGTGTGAAATTTCACATCTGAGGGCGACAAATTCAAAACTATTCTGTTTTTCCTCTTGTTTTGTTGTTGTTTCGGTTGCATAACTCAAACACAAAATGCACTTTAATAATCAGATTTATAATTAATTTCAGCGTTCACTAAATTGTATTGATTTATGCGCATTTATTAAGTAGACACTTCAATTACTGTTGCAGCAGAGGTGGTTTTTGGGAAATTCTTGTGTTACGTCCTAGTTTTATCATACACCTACGGTACAAGAGTAAGAATTAGAGTAAGTAGTAAGAACAATTAAAATAACATAATTAACTGTCTCTGACTGACAGTTAATTATGTCTGTTGCCCATGGAACAGTGAAAGCAGTGTGCAATATTACACACATAATGACTAGAGAAATAAGTAATTTAAATTCACCTACAGTCATGAACAAGAAATGAATAACCATATTCATATTCAGCAAAGTGGTTCCATGTTGTTCTTTGGGGGGGGGTCTCCCCCTTCCGTCAATGGAGATACTTGTGTGGTTAGATGTTAGCTTCATCAGATTCAAACTTTCAACTTTCTATTTGAAATAAATAGTTCATACCATTTAAAAATATAAATTTTAACAATAAAATCAATACCTTAAATTGTAATGAAAAATTTCCTTTTAATAGATTGTAATGAAAAAACTCCTTTTTATATATTATAATTAAAGCCACTGGAGACATTTTCTGGCACCATATTTAAAAAATATATATATAAAAAATAAGCAATTTTAGCAATTTTAGCTTATGATCATTGATAATGGCAGTACACGTCCACAATGTTGCCATAGCAACACACTGAGCTACAGTACAGGTCAGGCACACCAACACAAGTATTTATGATACATGTATTTCAAATATTCAAATATTTTAAATACAAAATACTATTTTGTAATTTGTATTTGATAGTGATGTTGAAGATTGCTTCATATTTTGTATAAAAATACTTTAGTGTCTTGTATTTTGTAGTTTAAAAAGACTATAAAATAGTCTGAGACGTTTACTGTGCAGCCTAATTTGGTAGACGATTGATAGATGATTGTTGATTGGTAGCCTGATGTAACCAGACCCAAAATCGGTGAACAGGATCTGGACACACTGCATTGGGGAATGTGTAGTACTGGGCCTATACACCTCTGGTGGCAGGATGGTCTAGTGGTCTGGGTGTTTGGCTCCTAACCAGGGTTCAAACCCAGTGTTGACCTACCTGCAAGCATCCTTTAGAAAGCTGCCTAACTTCTCCCGGTTGTTGGTTGCACCTTGCATGGCAGCAATCACTGTGAATTTGAGGCAAATAACTCTAAAGCGCTATATAAATGTGGTCCATTACCTCTGGTTGATCACATACTGTATGGCAGATTTGCAAAGCTCTTGTGTCCTCTCAAACATTGTCCACTAAAGGTATAGTCAGTGGGACAATGAGGACAACATAACTGAAAGACAATCTCATTCTGGCTTGGAAACCTCTCCCCACTTACTTTATGTTTGCTTGACTGATTGACTGAGCTCTCTCAAAGATATTTAGTTTGTTAAGAGAATACACGTTTGTCAAATTCAGTAAATATTTACTCATGGTTTGACCGCACAAAACAATATCATAGCCTTCACAATGTGTTTACGATGTGTGGGACGCTGCTTCTGAGGGAGCATTAGGAAGAGGTGTTTCTTTCTCTAGAATGACTGACTATACCTTTAACTGAGTTAGTTTACATGTAAAGGTTTAGGTTATATCAAATAGGCCAATTGATATGTTTGTGAGGTGATTTCATGCTCCATTGGAAAAGTATTTTTTAAATATTTTTAATATACAAAAATACAGTAGTTTATTTAGATAAATTGCATGGCTGCTGTATTTTGTTGTTTTATTGATACACTTACAATTAGGGTATTTGGTATTTTATTTAAAAAAAATAATAATTTATGTATTATTAATCCAGAAAGTCAAGTCCTTTTACATTTATTCACATTGATCTTTTTTGTGTGAAATGACAGTGGATGTTATTAATTTCTGATCTCCGACACTCGTTGCGAGATGTATTCAAAACTGCACTAATTGCTGAATTCCTGGCAGACAAGCAAACAAAAAAATGTCCTCAAAGGAGGAGACAACTTGTAAGAGCTTTAATTATTGAAGCCGAGACATACCATTAACTGCTGGTAAATTCAATACGTTCAAGTTATAATTGGAAAAACTATTGAAAGAAACCCAGGAGCAATGTAATTACAATCAAAATAAATATAGGCCTACAATGTACAGAATAATATATTTAAAAAAGCAGCAGTTTCTCAACATACATTCTGAACCTTAAATGTGCAAACGACAGAACCTGCATAAAATATCCAAACTAGAAATAACCCAAACAAAAGGTAAAATGGCATGCTTGAACAGCTCCGTTTCAACTGAATAACACTTTCACTTGGCCTCATTCTTGCACACAGTAGGCCCATATAATGCATCCAATCTGGTTTAAGGCCACAGTAAATGTTATGTTATAAATAGCTGTAGTTGTGGCATCACACAGTGATGTTCATGACACCCACTGACACTGACAGACAATTGCTTATAACGTTTGAAACAATGCACAATGTCTACATCTGCTTTCAGACATGTAGCTTTATTTTTAGGTTATAATATTTTATCTCTGAGCTAACTTAGTTGGTGTGAACAAATTAAATATACATATTACGTCAGTCCTGCCTTGCAAATGCCATGGTCTTCTGGAAGTTCTCATCAAAGGCCAATATAAAACAAAGGCAAATGTACAGTATTTGTATAGCACATTTTAAATACAGTGATAACTCAATGTGCTTTATGTGAAAGCCACCAAGTTAATAAAAGTATTAAGGAAAAATGCATGAAAAAAGGGTTTGTTAAAAAGCAAATGGTTTTAGCCTATTAAAAAGTGGACAGAATAGGAGCAAGTCTAAGTTGTTCTGGACGTTTGTTCCATGTAGCATAATGACTAAATGCTCAAATCAACTTCTTGTTTTACTGTATGTCATACAAAGAAAAACATTCTTACTCAAATGTGCATAGAAATTGCATAGGTAAATAAAAATTCTACAGTATGAATTGCTATAGCAATCATCTTTTCAGCTGATTGACATAGGGCTTTTAGTTTTGATTAATATAACTGCCTTCAAGAGCAATTATTTCTTGACAGATTCACTTATTGCCCATAAGTTGTTGTTGATAGATAAACGCATGACTTTGTGATACTGTGCATGAGAGCATTATTGGCCTGTTTTATGAATTGGTTCAGACTTGATTTCGGTGAAAGCTTAGCTTTGTGATGGATGTACTGGGCCGATTCTTGCACAGCTTGTAGGTAAGAATGCCCTCAATTTGTAAATGTTTTGTCAGGCAACCGCTTGTGCCCTTGCACTTTTTTTAAGGTCAGTGAATAAAAATGAGAATATGAAAACAAGAGGGGCAGAGTGTTTGGGTATGATGGAGGGGTTAAAAGTATACTACAATTTGTTGGTGGACTTTACATCGATACACTTAATTTTCTATTACAGTGTTGCCTTGTTGGA
>JAODUH010000104.1:0-14000 GCA_027564835.1 Typhlichthys subterraneus | reverse complement strand
GAAGTTTGGGGTCCCTTACTGAAGCTGCTGCCCCCGCGACCCGACTTCGGATAAGCGGGAGAAGATGGATGGATGGTACTGGAGTTGTGTACACACGTGAGAGTCGATGTTATGAGAAGAACTTAGCATGGGTCCAGGTATGTGACTGATTTGACATTAAGACGCATTTCCCGCAGGTCTCGTTCACTGCGGCCACTTGGTAAATTACTGAGTGATTTTTAGAACATATTTGAGCGAGTGCTGCCCCATTGATAATCATTAATATAATGATAACAATCATAATACCTACTTGTACGTGACCCGATCGCTACAGCATATTAACAGGCTGTATTTGATCATCCGATGGTGACAGAATATAGCCTATGCCCAAAGAGCCCTCTATATGTGTAGCCCTATTCACTACATTCAGGTTCATTTATTTTAAAGGATGAACAAATTAAAATCTGATTTATCTGAAACGTAATTAAAATTGATAAATACAATTCCCAAACTTCTAGGCTATTTAAATAGGCTATATAGGCCTAGTATGCTATATTATTAAGCCTTTGGCCAGGACAAAGGTGGTGCATAGCTGTTTCACATACCTATTCTCCGAGCCGGTCAGAGAAGTGTCTCTTCTTGAACCTATTACAATTCTCCATGTCGTAAACTCTAGGGGCGAGGCCTCTAAATCCACCATATTTAAGGGGTGGGATTTAAATGATGCCTGTTTTCCACCGCCACATTTATCAACGTGCGATCATTCTAACGATTGCTTGATATATAGAGATACGAACGGTTTCATAAATCACACGTGAGTGCTGTCATAAGACGAATTCTGCACTCGGATCTGCGTTGGTTTCAACGTTAGATTGGTAAATGAGGGCCATTGTATTCCGGCCGCGCTCAAAGCAAAAATGGCGTATAAAAAAAATTGGCCTATTTATATTTATTTTTCTTTTGTTATTTATTGCATGGCCATTGTACGCAGTCGTTCAGAAAATCCCCAGAATCTTATGTCCAACCCTGAGAGCGTGTGTGTGTGCGTGCGTGCGTGCGGCCCACGTAGCACTGGTTTTTGCTCTGAGATGCTGGAGCTCCAGTGTGACACCTAATGGAGCTCCAGTGCGACACCTAGTGGAGTTCCAGTGTGACACCTAGTGGCGCTCCAGTGCCACACCTAGTGGCGCTCTAGTGCGACATCTAGTGGCGCTCCACAGCTCCTATAAAACAGTGGTGGTCTATGGTTTGAGCTAACTCACCTGTAGCATGAGGGCATGAGGCGAGTGCACAAAGATGGAGGGGTTCTCCTTGGGGGAGGACTCCAGGCACAGCTGGCCGTCCGTGGCCTTGGCATTGTAGGTGAGGGCGATGGCGCTGGCCAGCTTGCCGTCGTATAACACCTGCTTGTGGTGCTCAGCCAGGTGGACATCGCTCTCCGACTTGAACTTAAAGGTGCTCTGGAAGAGGAGAGGCAGAATGGTAAACAGACTACTGCATGTATACAGCGCTTCTCTAACCTGTATTGAGCAGTATGAGCACTGTGCAATACGGACTCACACTCACCCATTCAAACACACACTCAAACACCGATGGTGGTGTCAGCCGTGTAAGGCGCCACTCAACACACAGGATGTAATTAGAGCTAGGTGCCTTGCTTAGGGACACATGTCAGGAGTTAGCAGAGTTTGAACCAGCGACTTCTCCATCACCCGTCGCCCTGCTCTACCCACTGTGCCACTACCACTCAAAACGAATGGGTTCAAGTTATTACGGACTGCATTTGGAGAACATTTACATATTTGGTATGGGATATTTTCATATTAAAGGACCCATTCCATGAAAACCAAGTATTTCTAGTTGGTTTTAGAATTAGCAATGTTGATGTGACACGGAGAAGTAGTAAGCCTTTCAAAGTGGACTGTTATCTTCCTGATTTGTATTGGCTAAAAAATGGAGAGGGGCGGGGAAACAGCCGAATGAGAGAAACGTGCATATATGTTGCATTACTGCACGGTTTGTTTGGTAACACCCCTATGTGGATATGGCCAGCTACGTAGTATATAAGGCAAGGAACTGATGTTGATCGCCAGTACACAAACTGTAAGTGAAAGTTTAATGTTTTCCAGATGACCAAATCCGTAAATCTACTTTTTGATACAGTAACTGGTAGGCTACCATAGCATAAACAACTTGAATCTGCAGGACAGGCATATTATCAAGATTGATGCACATTCGTGCTGTGTAAACCTTCATTCATTAAGTAATACGTTCTTATGGGTACATGGCTGTGATGTTGTGCTATGGTACAATTTAACCTTCATTCATGAAATAATGTGCTTAGTAGATACATGGCTGGTTATCAAAACATAACAGTTCCTACACAGGGCTGTGACCAAGCTCCTGCTGTGTTGTTGACACGAACAACAATGAACTACATTCTGCCGCCTGTATCCTTTACTGTAGTCTGGACGATGAGGCGGAATTCATGCGCAATATTAACACCTTGAAAACACTGCTGAAAATAAACCATATGTGGTCCAAAACCCATAAAACTATGTTCAAAACACGATTGAGTACTAAAAGTAAATCAGTCGCAGGCTCACCTCAACACAGATAAGTGGATGTCGGGGCGGGGTGGGCAGTGGCTTGTTAAATTTAAAGCAACAGTCACTGAAATCTGATCGTTTTTCGAGAGTTGTGATTGCGCTTTTCCACATAATTTATGTGGTATTTTCACCTAAGCTGGTCAACTACATTGGTTTGAGAAGTCAAGGAACTGTGTCAACAAGTGAAAAGGAGCATGAAATTACTCCTTTAATGACTACTTTCATATTGGGTATGAAAATAACCATTGAAAACTGTCCTTATCCACTGTCAAAAGGTGGCTCTCAAATGTTTTTTCCCAAATAATATGATTGTAGAACTGCTGCACATTATCACTTATCTGTTGTACTGTAAAGGAACTTGCTTTATTATATAACCAACATATTTCATGAATTACTAAGTCATACTTTGTCACACAGTACATGGTAGGAATTTGAATTAGAGAGCAAACACAGGGACTAAGATAGGAATCTTCCTAATCGCATTCATCAAAGAGAGTACTATTTCTAAAGCTGGTATAACAATATAGATTTTTTCTTCTGATTTTATAATTTGTTTAACTTTGTGATTCAATATGACTTTGAACAAGTTATGAGAAATACATAAAATATGGTGTATATCCAACATCGATAATACAGCTATATGTTTTAAGAAATTTTTAAGAGTAATTTCCAAAGCATTTTATTTAAGGCCTGTAAGGGATGGTGAAGCCCACCCCACTGGTTCATAACACATTAATTAAGTTTAACATAATAAATTGCTGATCGATAAAGGACTAGATTTGAGTCGTAATTTACACATTCCATTAACTGTTGGCAGAATAATTAAATGAATGCATCGATGCATGGCGAGGGGAATATGCTAGTGATTTCTGGAATGCTCATCGTCAGGCAGACTAATTAAAGGCTAACTTCCTTCCCGCTCCTGCCCACCTGATGCATTGCAAAGGGAGACTGATAAAGGTAGATAAGGACACTATATTGGAATATCCAGCAGAATGTACACTGTATGTTCCTAAAGACTAATTTTACTCACATTTAAACTGTTTTTTAAATAAATGTCCACTGCTAATCTAAAAGTAGCCTAGGAAAACATTTGAACACGTCTGAAATTAAATGTGATTAATGATTAAATAATGTGATACATTTCAAATGGCTTTTATAAAGCCTGTATACACAATATTACATACACAAGGTCATCGTTTAACCTTGTAATTATATACATTTATTTCTGGTGCCGACTAGTGAGGAAGACAGATATGTATCAAACAGACAGGGCCCTTGGACTGCACCAAGCTTATAATATGTATCAATCTAGACATGTTTTGTATAAGGGAGCCAAAGAAAAGAATAGTGAGAATAACAATGCATTGCACTGTGGTTAGCAAACCTACAGTACTGTGTCCCTTATATCGTTGAACAGATAAATACTAATGAAATGTGGTAGATTTAATTATTTGTCTCAACATTTAACAATTTAATAAATATTGGTACAGATAATCCTGCATAACCATAAAGGGTTATGCAGGATTATGCAGGGAGGCTACATATTTAAATGTTGAATGCAGAAGAGCAGCTGCTGAATAAATTGTGTGTTGTTATGCTGTTTACAGTCTGTACCCAGTGGTGATAGAATCAATTAAATCAGAGTAGAAAACAGATTGTTGACTTGAAGCTATGCTGTTAAAGTAAGTGCAAAAAAAGGAAAGGAGGCTCATTGAAAACTCATGAAGTGATGCTGTATTGGCATAGTGTCGGCATGCTGAGGCTGGTATGGGTATGGCTGCACATTTGTTGGACACCTGATCACTTGTTATGTTCTACTGTACCTGCCCCCCATGAGAAGTGGACCTACTGTAAGCACTAGCTGAGCCTTCGATCTTTAAAGGCATATCTAACTTTTGTTAAACCCTAGATCAAGTAGTTTATCTCACCAAAAATTCCTCCCACTAATGTTTACTATGAATGAAAAACAAAAGCACCACTCCCTTCAATGCCATATGGGTGCTTCCTCAGAATTCCGCCCCCCAAATTAGACACGCATTGCCATGGCTGGGATAGAGTTGTGTGGTGCTTGTGTTCCCATTCTCAGAGCCAGGGATATGCAGGACCAGCATTTTTAAGCATGCACGCTGTGAGTAAATATTTGCTGAATTTGACAAAAAGTAGCATAATTGCTGACTTTACTTTTAAGCCCTCCCGTGTACATGATGAAATATCTTATGAGAGCACCAGGCAGTATAAGAGACCAAAGCAGATGGCGAAAGGAGGCTATAGGTCTACAGCAAACACAAGATAGGACCCATGGAAACTCTGGGACACTAAAATAGCAGTATTATTTATGTATATTGCATGAAGGTTTAGGTTCACAGTACATTATTTCCCCCCACGCCACGCTGTTAGTGATTCTCAGACACTGCTGAATGTATAATCCAGACACTTGTGTCCTTTTCCTGATCTGACCCACAGATCCTTCCTGACAGTGATAGATTAAAACAGACAGGTCTTGTCCCGTGGCCAGTGTATACAATAGATCAGGCCTATTCAATGAGTGGCCCGCGGGCCAAATGCGGTCCACCAACTACCCCCATGTGGCCTATGAGGGGATTGCACCCTTGACAACTATACACTAGTTCAAAACAGTATATAACCACTATACAAGTTATCAAGTCAATATATTACTGTAAATGAGTTATTAATTGTTCTACAGTCAACACATCATGACATAGCCTGTTTGTAAATGTAATGAAGAAGTCCAGACCTAATAATCAACGTGATTAAAATAGTCTGATTGACAAGGCCATACTGTACGTATGTGCACATAGCAGCTCCTGTTGGTGACGATAAGGGTTGGGTATGGTACTAGTCACATTTGAACCCATACTGATAAGAAAACCTGGAATATGGTGCCAATTCTACACAACTATTTGTTTCACTATCCTTTACTTTGTCGAAAAAATGTAATTTCAGTTGTAGAACACTGCGTTGCAAAGTGGCAGCATGTTGGCATGAATGCTATTTCTTTGTGAGAATTGGAATTAAGGCTGATATCTTTACTATATTTAATAATATGGAATGCAACACATCATTTTAGGAAAAGGCAAAGACTGGGGGACTGCAATGTCTTATGAGAACATTGTTATGTAAATTGTGTTTTACTGTCTAAAAATTATTTAGAAAAAGGCTGTCTAATAATTTCATAATGAGCCAGAAGTCGATACTCTCACAATGGAGCATGTCCATGTCCACACCCCTATAACCAATCCGGCTGTGGCTTGAGGTAGGACCGTCTACCTTCTTAACATTTATGTCCATGGAAATACGGAAATAAGTAAAACAAGGAAATGTGGAAATACGGAAATACGGAAATAAATAAATGTAGAAATACAGAAATACAGAAATAAATAAATAAATAAAATAATGTATAAATAAATAAATTTAAGAATAAATAAATGTATGTAAAAATAATTAAATAAATAAATGTAGAAATGCACAAATAAATAAATAATGTAAAAATACAGAAATAGCCTTTTTAATACAAAAATATAATTATTTTTTCAATTATTTTTATATTTATTTAATTATTTATACTTTTATTTATTTATTTATACTTTTATTTATTTATTTTTAATTATGGCAGTCCTGGTCCTCCATATGTTTACACCAGCCTAGTACAACAATACCATTGCTTTTGAAAAGCAAATGCGTGAATATAAAGTCAAAATCTCTACTTTTGTGAACAGTGTTAGTAAAGGAATAAAGTGTGCCAGTGGAGATTAAGTACTACAAATGTCTGTGTAAATTAAGGATCAAACAGGAGCAAGCCAGCAAGATAACCATTGTGAATTAAAAGGCTGTCTGTGTACTGTACAGCAGGTCAGGTTTTTCATTTTCTTTTGGTATTGTGTGGGTTAGCAAAAGGGTGCAACACCTGCCGCAGCTGATTAAAGTCAGATAAACCCCATCAAAGCTTACTGCTTTCTTCCATGTTCCCTGATATTATTTCTCAGGAGTGGGAAATGTATGCAGCCATTTATCTGCAGATGGCAAAGGCATAGCTCCCAGTAAAGATACACACGGTGAGGGAAACACTTTGAGCATTTATTTCACAGCCTGAAATGTGATGCAAAGTGCTCGCATGTAATTTGAGCACATACCTTATATCCTGGTCCCAGCTGATGAATTGCAAATATCTGTGCGGGATTGAGTGATTCGCTGAACACATAGATGGCCCCAAGCTGTCCGCAGAAGACTCTGTTGGCATCTGCTGTCTCTGAGGAGCCCAGGAAGCATTTGTCGTAACTCTGATAGAGAGAAACAAGTGCTCGTCCTCAAGGTTTCATGATGGGATGGATGGTGGGGTAAAGGGGAAGGGGGAGACAAACAAAACATTCAACAGCTGAGCTAAATTACCGTAAGTGACATTTGTCGTAACTGAGGGAGAGGAACAAGTCCTTGTGCTTAAGCTTTCATGATAGGGAGAGACAAACATTTAACAGCTGAGCGACATTAAAGGACGGTTTATTCCTTAGGGTGATTGGTAGGATCGTCGTCTAGGGTACTGTGTATGCAATTGTGCTTTTCCACACATATATCTCTATATAAAACAAAGCAATATCTAAAAAGATATCCAAAACGTCAATGTTTTGCATTCATTTGAACCACGGTGGCCGTAGCCTACCGATTCTAGTGTAAACTACGTATTATGGATTAATTTATTTTCATTTTAACATAAAGTGTGTTTTGTAGCCTATTAGCAAATTTCATAATTTGAGACATTTGTTTGATTAATGAAATTGTAAAGCAAACATCTCTGCTTGTTTAGCCTATATGTTGCCATCTAGGGGGGAGGCTAGTGTTATTGCAACACATAACAAGAAAAATGAAAACCAGAAATTGTAGGCTACCTTGCCATGTGACAATAGCTAGTTGACTTAAAGCTCAAATAAGTGATTGCTATTTCACAGGCTATTAAATAGGCTATATCTCATTGATCTGCCTGTTATTTGTGCTATATGCAATCTGATGTTTGTAGCCTATACACAGCCCTGTCTCTGTAAATGGTAACACTAACAAAGTGGTGCAGATTGACACACAACAATATCCTAGCCTTTGCAATGTGTTTTCAGTGTGTGGTGGGCAGAGCTTCTGACGGAAGAGAGAAGTTATTTTGTTTTGATCAACAAGCTTTCTCTAGAATGATTTACTTAAATATATTTACCTAGGCTATTGAATGGGTCACCACAGCAATAGCCTTCCATAAGATCATTGGCCGTCACTGACATTAAGTGACAATTAGTCAGAGGAAAAATGTAGATATATTCTGTACTGTAGATTCAACTAAAGTACCTGCAAAACTAAGGCTGTGCAAAAAAAAAACATAGTATCTATACATCTACACAAAAAAAAACTAAGCAAATATACAGAACAAGACAGATAATAAACATACAAAATTAAATATATAACTCAATCATCGATACATTACTCATTAAAAATATTTAATTTAGTTTGATTTTTTAGCTTGAAGCATTTTCAGTAAATTTGGTAGTTGCAAAGTATCACAATATGTATCGTATCACATTTTCAGGTCCTTGCCAATACCCAGCCAATGAAACATTGTGCTCAGTATGCGCTCTCTTGCCTTAAACTGCTTAATAAGACTTAAAAGTGTTAACAATATTACACCCAGCCTGAAGGAAGTCCAAATATGTTTGTAGTGGCTGATTAGCTACAGTGTAATTAAACCATTCAGATCATCACATGGGCATGCTCCAGGGGGGTTTCAACTTCATCATGTTGTTTAATTATACCACTTGACAAGCACTAACTGAAGCAAAACTCTGGCTATGATTTAGAAAGATGGCACCATGACAAGCTCAAACTCCTATGAAACCTGAGCAATTTTGCTACCTAATTTATAACACCACCAGCTAATTACACAAACAGTAATATGAACATATACTGCATTACAAAGCTAAATACTTACAAGGCATAAAAGCCCAATAGCGTAATAGTGCAGAAAGCAGCATTAATACATATACCTCAAATAATAGTAATAATTTTTCAAATGCTACAGTACCGTATATATCAGACAGAATATCAGATGACACAATGAAAAGTCTCAAACAAAAAGATTAATTTGGTTTAAGACTACATGCCCCGCCCACATCACGTGTGGTGAGCGGATAGCACCCCTCTGTACTCATCCTCCTCTTGAGCTAACAGCATCATATTCTCCTATTGCAGACACGTGCAATTTCGTGCAGTTAAATGTATAAACAGTAGTAAAAAAAAAAGTTGTTATAATACAAATAAGGAGTGTACTGCTTAGTCAGCACATAATATATTCAACATAATACAATATCAGTGAATAACAACAACTTAAATGTTGCGATTGCTGAGATTCTGCACATCTATGGAATTATATGAAACATTATTGATTTGTCACATTCCTTTCCTGGGCTCTCCTCTAGTGTATCTTTGACAAATGCAATGCATATCCAAATTCATTTTATGGAAATATTTGTCATCATCCACTCAGAATAAATCTACTTCGAAGAAGAAAACTAATTATTTCACTGAATGTAAAGATTTCTTTCTTTCTTTCTTTCTTTCTTTCTTTCTTTCTTTCTTTCTTTCTCAAACAGGAAGGGGAGGACACTTACATCATTTGTGTTGACGTGCCATGCCATGTCTCCGTATGAAACCAACTGGCCATTGACGTAGCATCGGATTTCACTGTTCCTCCAACGGTTGTAGATGTGAACTATACTGATCATGTACCACTAAAGTGTGAATAAAAGAACAAGGTTAGTGGTTGATTTATATATATACAGTATATATTATTATTGTGATATATGAAATGGGCTTGTGTTGAATATAACTAAATACACATCTCACTGTGGTTCCCAGGTGTAATGGGGATGCTCTAATTATATGACACATGCTTTGAGCTAGTTTGCCTTCTCTACAGCGAGAGGTTTACTGACATCTCATTCTAGATTAACTTCCATTTGCTCATCTACATCCATTTACACATGTTAGACTATATTGGTTTTATTCAGGCTTAGATATACTGTACACCAACAACCCTGTATTGTCAGAGATAGCAAAAAGAAGGAAAAAGTAGGCAGAATACAAGATCCTGAATAGTTGACTGTACAGCAAACTGAACAAAATTATAATGTATAATTAAGAAAAACTAGAAACTGTACACACGGTATCAGATGTAACCATTCAGATACAAGAAGGTGCTCCTTCCCTAACTCTACCAATCACAATGACGCGCATACATTGCCTCGGTTATAATTTGGTGAGGATAAGGCGTGGAAGAATAGAATAATAAATAGACCATGGCGCTGTTGACTAGGTGGGTCTTAATGTGAAGGGATATCATACATGCGCTTTGTGTACCTTCCTGGGCTGAAAGTCATATTTCACACAGTGCTGGAAACCTTTGCCTTTGGATTTGAGAGACGTCACAATCAAGCAGCTGCCAACAAAATGGGCAGAGTACCCTATGCCCTTGCTTGTGCGAAAGCTGTAAACGGAAATTGAATGCAATGAGTTGTAAACATTCTCACTGCATGTATGTATGTACACATGTATTATTTATTTATTTAGTTATTTAGTTAGTTAGTTAGTTAGTTAGTTATTAAATTATTTATGTATTGCCATAGGAAGGATATAGTAACTTGTCTCCCAATGAAATACATATTTAAAGCAAGGTTATCACAAAAGATACAGATTTGGTTCAGAACCTTAAAAAATCCAGTATTGAAATGCTGTTGGATGTTACCATTTTCCCCATTAGTGGCTATTGGTAAACAAACTAACCAATAATTTTGGTTTAATAATTCAATTATTAACTGTAACTCTTGATGTTGAATGTTCCGAGCTGGACAGAAAGCAATTTGTGACCGTAGTGAGCATATTAAACGGAACTGATGAAACAAGAAAATGCAACTGCAGTCACTGCGGTGCTGGGACAAACCACATACACCAGATATGCTCGCTTGTGAGACACCTTGCATTCTGTTCCCCACTGATCTTTGTCTCTCTCCAGTGACTGTCTACAAGAAGGGCAAATACGCCACAAGACACAAACATACTCTCACAATCTTTGTTCCTCCTTGTGTGGACAGCATCTTCACACCACACTACTACAGTACCCTGCTTCTTCAAAGACCACTACTGTACCACCCACTAGGATCAACTGAAACAAATAATGGCTGCTTCACTGAGGCTAAGAGATTTAGTTTTTTCTTCTTCATGTCAGGGGATTAGCTCAGGGCTAGAGGGAGATATATACAGTCATAGAGCTGACAACCAAAGCTCTAGTGCTAGAGACAGAGGACAAGCCTCTCTCTCCTTAGCCTTTAGCACGACTCACGAGAAAGGGCAACAACAACCTTTTTCTCCACCACTGTGCTGTGAGCCACACAGAGGAATGCCTGAACGCTAAATAGGATTAGCACATAATGCTGGTCTCGTAACCACAGTGACACTGGGAGCAGAATTAGTGGCACACAAACCAAAAAAAAGTGTGGCTTAGATGGCTTTTTATTTATATAATTTTAAATGTTTGCTGCTCCTGGTTTTTCACTACAGTAGCCTACATGTCATGCATATGTTGTGATCACTAGTGCTAGCAAAATACAGTTTTTTTAACAGATAAATTGCAAGCACAACTGCTTGTATTTTATCTTGAACATGTCTTACTCTATACCACTTTATATAATTCTCTCCCTCTCATTAATTTCCGTTAATGCTTCTCACCCCGGATGCCTCACAGATCAGACCTGAAGAGCAGCCAATAAACACTACACTTCCGTGGTATTGATCGCCACATTAATTACCCAGAAGCCCCTAGAGAGCCCTAGAGTATGTGGGCCTTGTGAAGCAAACCGTCAATGCTAGCCTATTATTGCAGTACTCTACTTTTAAATACAGCTTGTACTGGCCCACTTTTCTGCATTTCCCTGTTATAATTCAGCTGTTGGCTGCTTTACTGTAAATTATACCAAAACATCATAATCAAACTGTCAAAAAACATAAAAGTGTATGTGCTATGAGTATGTACTTACCAGTAAAGATATGGCTTATCCTTGTCAACATTGATGTTATTCAAGGGGTCCGTTCGAAACCATGTGTTGAGAGTGAACCCATTCTGATAAGGCCACTTAGCAATTGGAGGTAAAGCAATGGCCTGCAGGCAGGAAACAACATGTTCCAAAATACATCATTACACAATAATGTAGTGTGTCCGGTCCCACAGGAAGGAGAATTGGTTCAATCCATTACTCGATTAATACATTTTTTAACTAAAAAACTATTTATTGTTCTTCAACACTGTGGGTGACACCCCCACAAAAACACACCCTGAAAGTGTCTGAAGTGTGTCAAGTGTGTCTTATCACTTGACAGGCCCGTGATAAGACCCTCTCTTTCCTACAGATTTCCTACAATTTTAAAAAGCTTTGACAGACAGCTTTGACTAACCCACGACAGATAGCTCAGACAAATCCTTACTGGGCAAACCTACAAGTTTACATTGTGGACAAGAGACACAGGGCAAATTGTGGTACGTCCCACATAAACAATTCACAAGGGCCTACCCTCCCCCTTTTTCTTCAAGTGACCTTGTGACCTGCTTTCCACAAAGGATTGTTGTGCTTATGAAATTATATTGAAATGTAAACCGTGTTGTCTACCATAATGTGTGTCAAGGTCATGGTAACCATTTGTATATCTGTGATATTTTGCCAAGGAACAGTAAGGAAGAGGGAGATGATCTGAACCCTTGTGTGGTAAATAATGCTAACTCCTCTTCCGATATGTACAGTAGTGCTTGGGGTTTTTAAATTTAGAATGCGATAGTCACGGGGCTATACCGTGCCATGTAAATTAAAATGTGCAGTATATAATTTACTATTGTGTAAATTATAGTTTGTCTATTTTTTGGACCAGGTGTTTCCAGGAAGCATTTGATATAAAGGTATAGGGAAGATCAGGGAGAGTTCTGGTTGGTCTGAATGATGGTGCTTGTTTTCGTCAAAACAATTTTCTTTATAAGGCATGCATTACATTGTGAAACCTGAGCAGTGTGATCTGGAAAAAATATGTGCATAATGTGACAGAATATGATAGAGCAATATTGTAAATATTGTCATTTACTGTATGTTGTCAAAATAGTATGCGTGATTAGTGGATTATCAATATTAATGTATTTTGCATATGTATACATCTTTCAGCTTCAAAAATATGTTTCAACAAGTCCAAATGGGAAAAACACAGACTAAACCAATAACAGCACTAATTGCTTCAATGTGTTAATAGACTTATTTAAATTGAAATTACTCTTAAATACACGTTTTTTTTCAGCAGGGTGCAGTAACTTTACATATGACTCCAAACCTGCAATGACTCCTGTAGGCAAATTCTATTTTCAATACCCCTACTCAAGCTGAGTCAGCCAGCTCTAAAGCAAAGCAGCTGGAGCAGGTTGCAATTCAGCTTCTTGCTGAAAGACACTTCAGAGGTGATAATGCTTTCCGGCTTGGAGCTCAACCCCTGGTTGAACTATAGCAATCTCCCAAAACACATGAACGCCTCTTCATTTATTTATTCATGCATTTATGTACAGCACTCTACTTATTATGGCCCATAACAATACAGCACATAATGCATTCGATTTTTCTGTTCTTTTATCCAATATGACTGACATCTAATATTCTCTGTGTGTGTGTGTGTGTGTGCATGTGTGTGCGCACATGTGTGCAGAATTTATCCAATTGAAATTGACCAGAGAAAATGTCCACCAACCAATCTATTTTGTATACAAGCCCTATGAGGTTCAGAGCTTATAGCGCTGAGCTTAGTGCAGAAACATCCTCAGAATACTAAATCTTTTCCCGGTGCGCACCCAGAGCTTTCAATTGAAAACAATCCAACTTTTGGAACAGCGCTGGGCTCGTCAATGTCCCTTCTCTCTTGTCGGCCAATTAGAATCGAGGAGGGGGCGGGACATATGATATTATCAACACTGTCAACAATGGCGGAGAGAAACCGATCCTGTCAAAGACAGGATGCCATTTATTTCCATAGTTTTTGTAAGATAGAAACAATGTGCGCTCTGAAATGAAGTTGTAGGCCCTGAACATGAGAGCTTACTGCTGCGCTGCGGCCGGGGAAGTTGAAGAAAGTGTCTGGCCCATGTCTCTGGGGCATCTGGTTGAGCACTGACAGCAGTTTAACTGCATGCCTTGGCTACAGGGTAAACAAACAAACAATGTTAATTAACACAAACACACAGTATATACAAATAAGAGAGTATATAACTGCGGTTTATTTCATCAAACTAATCTGACAGCTATTAATTAGTATCAAAAAATATATTAATTATTATCAAATGAT
>JAODUH010000103.1:0-14002 GCA_027564835.1 Typhlichthys subterraneus | reverse complement strand
TACAAAATAATAGAATGAAAACGAAGAACAGCTAATTAAAGCATAACAAATACAGTAACATTTTATACTCTCACACAACCTATCCAGAGACATGAGTGTCAGTAGCAGATCAATATTATCACAAAATAGCTATTGAAACATAATGTAGCCTACTGTCAAATTAACAGTAAACTATTGCAATGTAGGTTAAGTTCACTTTGGCTCTATGATTTAAAAATGTTATGCTACTGCAGCTATAGCATAGCCTATAACCTTTTCACACCATAGGCTATTGCCTATTTTCTTTTTTTTTACAGAAACCACAGACACAGCTATCCCATCTGTTCTAGCACTCCAGAAGGAAGTTTTGCTTCCCAAAGCTTTATTTATAAAACAAAAATGTATACATAGAACCTACAAATAGATAGCTTGGTCATGGAGAAAAACAATTAGCAAAATGCACAATATTTTATTGCAATTAACACAAAATAAGCAAGCTGTCAGAAGAATCCAGCACATTCGCTGTTCTTGAAGAATAGCCTAATAATAGGCTACCAGTTTAAAATGAAATACCTCGCCTGTTAGAGACCGGAACGATCCCGTATAGCATAAAACATCATAGGCTAATATGTCTGGAAGAGCAAAGCTGCAATAAATGGAGTGGTCCAACGCTAGACGATCAGACAAGTCAAATCTATAATGCTAAATGAATTGTGCATCATTAAGCGTATCCATTGGGTTCTCCCGGTTGCAGAACATTCTCATCGGAATGCGCTCATTTACTTCATTAATCACCATAAACTTATGTCAGCCATGTCACTGTTGAGATATAGACAGCGGTACCTTACGCTATTTTCCTTAATTTGAGGTCTTCTGTGCAACGGTTTAAGGAACTCCTTATGCTAGAACATCAAGATAAGGAGACAACCTTAAATAGTAAGTGGCCACTTTAAGGAAACCTTAAGAGGAATACAGGAGGATGTTTTGTGCATCCGGTTTTACTATAAGGAAACCTTAACTCGGACTTAGGAAAATGTATAACTTAACCTGGGTCAACCGGCCCCAGGTGTTTTGACAGAATTATTTAAAAATGATTTGATTTTGAGTCAGGTTTGCAGTATTTGAATAGTTAGTGTATGTAGATTAAAAAAGAAATCTTATTTAATGAACAAAATGTATTTTTCTGAAGAAAATATACTATTGGGCTAATTGTGTGAGGTAGGTCTGTTGATGTGCTATAAGTTTTGAAAAAGTATCTTCAGTAGTACTTGTTAGCTATTTGAAAAAAAAAACTAATATTAAACGTTGCATATAAATGTTTTGTGAAGCAGAATATCAGACCATTTGCAGGGTTTGAATTGGTGCCAGAAGTATATTTATTAGGCTATTATTCTCACTATGGCATGTGCTTCACTTTGGCTTGTTGCCTTTATGTAAAATAAAACTGAAAGTTCTTTTTAGGCACATTTGTTTGCAACAAAGGTCATAGATTAAACATTTTTTAACTTTTTAAGAGTTTTAAGATTTGGTATTAGTGCATGAATGTTGAATAATGAATAATACATATTGAAATGTCCAGTTCTGGGGCAGAATAATATATTATTACAGCAGCATACTCTATCTACTGTATAATCTCAAAGAAATCACTAATGTGATAAGAACTACTTCAAGCACACGTGACACCGCAATTATATGTTATATCTGTGGCTCACTATCCTGACCTGTACATGTAAATAAAGACCCAGTAAGCGCCTAACACCCCAGACCTTCGTCAATAAGATAGTAATGCTTCTCTAATTTTGGAGTTCTATATATACAAGGGTTTTTTCTTTTCTTTTCTTTCAAGAAAGGAATTGCTCAGCTATATTCATTGTGGCTTTTTTCTTTAGGCTAATGGCCTAAAATTGTCCGACCCAGCCTTCGCTGTCAGGGCCCTTCAGCCGATAACTGAGCTTTACACAGAGATTCCGCTGAAGGCCATTTTGTGTGTCACAGGGGCCATTTTACACGTCTCATTTTGACAACGCTGTAATATATCAACCAGCTGTCCACTCTAATTGTGTCTCCGGTGGCTGGCAATCACAACCCTGCTAGATGCCTGACCTCGACAGCTAGTTGAGACAGCGCCCCCGCTGGGCCTGGAGGACCTTTCGGGACGTCTTCACACTAAGGGCATTTACACAGCTGGAAAATAGAATGCGTGAACAATTAATTCAATCACTGCCGCACGCCAGATTTCCTTGATTTAAAAATAGCAATATGAATTACCATGCAATGTAAATTCAAATTAATTAAAACTATATCACTCGGCAAATAATTGGATCTCAATCATCTGTGTAATGAGAGGAATTTGATTTAGAGAGGGGAAAAAACTCCACCAGTGCTTAAACCTCTTATTCATATCTGCTGCTTATTTGCATTTGAATACATCTGTATGCGGGGAACCTTGGAACATGTTTAATATACTGATGTGAGTAGAATTGTGACCCCATTCCATTTAACAATATCATAATGATGCCACGTGTCATAAGTATATGATTTATATAGTATGATCACACAGATGGACACAATTTATGGCTATCTTTGGACATGTATTGAGAGTAAAAGTATTAAGTATTAATGTTGAAGCAGGTAAATACACACATCAGCCTGTGAATCTTCATAAGAATATATGCATAATACTGTATTATTAATATCTGTGATCATAATACAAACAGTATATAGAAATACATAAATTAATGTGAAATTAGGAGTTGATTAGATGCTGACGTCTTAGAAAATCTATCTTAAAATAGTTACATAGCACATCTAAGGCACAATTTTTTCATGGATGATCATTACTTTATTATACTCATATTTGTATTAATCTGAACCTGAATCTCTTTTCAACTGTGAAATACTTTCACGCGGAAAACTCACCTATGTCTCGCCCATGTCAAGAGAACATTTAATGTTCACGTTAATGTTAGTTCTTCAGATAAACACCAATAATTCCATAAATAGACGCTTTTCCAACCATCCCGCCACTCTAAGCTCTGCATTTCCTCACATTCACCTATTCACACACATATTTATACACAGATTCACAACAAGAATATGTGAGACAAATATTTATGTGAAATATAAAGGTTGTTTAAAGTAATAATAATGTGTGTGTGTGTGTGTGTATCTAGGCTAAGTATATCATTTCATTACTTTCCTGCGGGCATGCGTGCCCTCCCCCTCCCCCCCCCCTCCTCTTATATTCCCCGGGCTGGTCCTTGACACAAACACCACATCACGGCCAATTTCTGTCACTTACCCCGGGCCAGATCAGTAGCGATTACTGCTGTGCCACCTGGAACGCTGTGCACGTGCACTGCAGAGGATTGCAGGGGGTGTTTGGGGGGGTGGAGGGGGGGTACGGGGTGTCTCAGATGGTGTCCTAATTCCCTCTGACACCTCATTTTGGGGAGCGGCGAGTGTCTCTCGCTGCCTTCCCTAGCCCCGCCAGGAAGCGCCTGGGAGAATCCTAATCTAATCATGGCGGAACGGGGAGATATTACCCTCTGTTATTTTTGTGCTAAAACTCTATTTTCAGATGTGAAATGAAATGAAAAATGGGTACGTCTGCTGTTTGCTTACATGTATCATTGAATGTGAACGGGGAGGTCTCCGTGGATTCCCGATGTTCCAGACGTTTGGTGCCGTTTAAACACCACTCCGCTGCAGAACGTCTCTGAGCACTTCCCACTGAAAATGTATAGGCAGGGTTGAATTGAATTTAAAATCTCTCTCTCTCTGTCACACTCGCTCGCACGTACAAACACACACACGGACACACAATCTTATTGTTGGGGCACCCCAGACAAGGAAGGTTTGATAGAGAGAGTGAGAGACATAGATTGGGGGTGTGGAGGCGGGCGTCTAGGTGGTAAGGAGAGAAACTTCAATATTGTGTTTGTTAATCATGAGCTTCAGGCTTTCCACTAGTCCCCAAAACAGTGTCTTATAGATGAGAAAATCTCAGACGAGCCTCACAAATCAACAGGAAACAAACAAACAAACGCAGGGGGAGGGGGGATCTCCAGGCAGAGGGAAAATGTGGCGAGCCACAGAAAGACGAAGAGAATGCAATTAAGAAAGCCAATAGATGTGATGACCTTGGGCTCCTGAAGATGCAGAGCTCCCACGTGTTTCTCTGTGAATCAAATCTAAACAGCACAAACATGGAGCGCTTGCAAACAGCCTCTCACACATCTCTGAGCTGACCTTGACACGCTCAGCAACACCTCCAAAAATACTGATGTCGCCTGCAGTATCTATCTCTCTCTCTCACTCACTCACTCACTCACAATCACACACACACACACACACGTACGTTGTGTGATTGCGAATTGCACTAGGCGTTTTCTTACAAATATTGAGTTAGATTTCAAAACACAGGTGTGTGTACGAAGCTGTCACATACTGTATGAAGCAGCAGGTGTTCCTACTCTGTAGTGTGTTTGCATGGAATTGAGATGGAATGTGGTAGAATCTGGTATGTAGGAGAGGATGTTGAAGATGTCTCACTGTTCATCTCTAATGCTCAACTATGGATGGAATTGTGTGGATGGAGAGGAGAGGCGAGGTACATCTTTAAGTGTCCCTGGAGACTTCTTAATTTTTTTATACATTTACATTTTGCTTCTGTTTATGACTGTTGTGATAATTATTAGTCTGTTTCTCAGACTTCACCCAAACTAAAGTGCATTTTGTGTCTTGTATAATTTAAAAGCATGGTAATGCAGAATGTATTAATGTAGTACTGGCAGTGTGATCACATTGCGTACTTGCAGAAGCTTCAGGTTATGTACAGCAGCTTGCTGAAATAGCATGAAAAGATTATGAACTACATGCAGTATGGGAAACCAATTCAAGGTAATAACATGCAGTGGCCTAAAGTTGCAGTTTACATGTGACTTTTAATTAAATGAAAGTTTACATTATTGTCAGTTATCTTTACATTAGTTCAAGGTTTACAGACAGGCCAGAAGCTTGGAGTTGTTATATGCCACTGGAGACCTGTATAAAAATAATCAAACATAAAACGAACAACTATTCAATAATACCAAGTATCCTTGAGCATTATGATGGACAGCTTGGTGGGCAGCAAAAATGGACAGCTCATGATGTAATAATTACTGGAGTATTTTAGCAGTGTGTGTGAAGCAGAACTTTCACCTGCTCATATTTCTCTCTGTGGGAACATTGTCTTTTACTATAAAACTCAAGAACGGTATCCCTGGGTTTTCCTGGCAGAATGCTATCTTGTCAGTTTCATCAGCAGCACAGGAGAACAATTCAGCCCAGATACCTGAAACCGTGACGCCAAATAAACTGATAAATTAGACAGGAAGGCAAGGTCAACCTGCTACCTCCATCTCTGGTGTGTTTAGAAGAAGAAAAAAGAGAAGAGACTAAAAAATACAGGCCAGTTTATCAGTTTATCGTGATGTCATTCAGATTCCACATTCATTTTTCCTATCACTTTTAACGGTTGGTTTCATCTGTACATGTTTTGTGCAAACAAAACAAACATTTGTAATTCATTTTTCTCAGTTATATTGAGGTTTTTTTCAGGTGACGTCATTGCCCACGCTTTTGTCTTGCTGATGCTGACGTATAATTTCTCAAACGGTACGAGCACAACATGTTTTTTTCTCACAGTAAAATAAATAGTCCTCACAGCAATATAGGCTACAGGAGCAACCCCCCATTATTGTTAATCAGACCAGGAAAGACTCCTCTGAATCTCTCAAACTATATTTTCACATTAATTTGAGCAATTGCTGAAATGAATACAAATGGTATAATAACTATGGTGAGTACCACAATGTTACTACAGTGTGTCTGCTGGAAATGCATTTGCAATGGTTTGTTTTGGTAAAAAGGACTCTTGGAAAAGTTGCTGTAAATGTTACTGAGCATAATGCATTCACGGGGGTGGTGAGGAGGCTACGGTTATAATTGAAAATGAGCTGAAACTGGCTGACAAAAGCTCTGCTGAAGTGATTATCTTTTATTCATTAGAATTTCAATCTTCTGAAGCCCCGTCACCAGGAAAATTGGAATCCACTGTCTCTGCTGTTCAGCTATTGTCATTCAGAAGAGGTGTGGTGGGAAGATTGCTGTATTCCACTGGCATAAAGCACTAAGAACATGAAAACCACATGAAGAATCATATACTCAAAATACGGATTTGGACTTGGTGTTTGAGTATGAACCTGTTACTTAAACTGATGTTTCCTAATATTATTGCTTGTACAAATCAGCACTAACAAGGTCATAGTGTGATTAGTGTGCTGGCTTCAGATTGCGTTGACTAAGCATTAAGGCGTAATTGGGCACATCCTTAATGTGAGTTATATTCACACAGATGCCATTAACTTGTACTAAGTATAGGCCCAATGTTCCTCAGTTGACTTTATTTTTTCTTTTGTTATTTTAGAATGTAAATGCAGTGTAAATATGTCTTGAAATTAAAAAAAAACGATTTTCTTCATCATAATAATAAAGTCAGTGGCAGATGAAAAGGCTAATCTTTTTCTGGTCTCTGAACAATGGATGTTAATTCAAAACATCAAAGTATCTGTGTTGGGTCTGTATTGGGTCTGTATTTATCTGCATTGATCTCCAATAGGTCTGTGTTGCTTTGTATTGGTCTATTGGGTATGTTTTGAACCTGTGTTATTATTAATAATAATAATAATAATAATAATAATCTTTATTGTCCACAAATGCGGAAGTTTGCCTTTGGCTTAACAGGTTTGTTGAAATATCATGTAAAATCACAATTAGTACATTCATTAATACATCACAAGCATGCAAAGCATAAACAACAGTAGAAAACATGTTTCCAATGAGAGTAATGTTTTTATTGCTGTATTAGTATTTGTATAATGTTCTTCGTCATTGTAGCAGCTATAGCATCTAGAGCTTGAGCTCTCGGCCCGAACCCGTCGGCCTGTTAAAAAGAACTTGTTCTAAAACTCTGGTACATACTTGTAGAATTCCACGATGGGGGTTGTTTCCCAAAGTGGGAGTCTAACTATAGACGGTAAAAAGAGTAAAAGGAGACACTCCATAAGGTTTGAATGGGGAGCATGAGACAGATTTATTGGGGGCTATATTCTGGACGTCCGGTTGACTGTTCATTGACTGAACAAGAGCAAGGCGAGGCCATTTCTGTTCACGTAAACAGACACACGCACGCACACACGTGCACACACGCACACACGTGCACACACATACAGTACACACACACACACACACACACACTTGTGCACTAATGTCGGTGTCGTTGGCGTGTTAAGATGCCGACGCTCAGTGTCTCCAAATAAGGAGCTGAAACTAAGGCGGGAAGCGTTCTGCAGCGCTCCAGATAATGAAGCGCTCCTCTGCTAATGACAAACAGACTTTTCCGAGGCACGGCGGATGGCAAATCCGCTTTGAGTTTCAGCTAACAATGTTTTTAAAATCCTATTTGGTTCTTATGGGTTTTCTTCCCCAAGTGCCGTTATGCAGCCCTGAGAGGACACACACGCACACGTGCACGCACACGTGCACGCCCCCCTCCTCCCCCGCACTAACATGAGCATGTACACACACACACACACACACACAGAGTACAGAGGTGACCCAGTCACTGTGGTAGACATAAGTTCTTATTATTTTGTTGTTCAGTCTTCCACTAAAGCACGGACTAATTGCCTGTCGGAATAAATGCATTGTTAATCGTGTCACTTGCTTCTCGGAGGCCTAACAATGTACCTTACTCCTGAATGGATGTTAATGGTGAAATGAGAGGCATCTGCTGGGGTGTTCTCTGTACATCACAGGACGAATTAGCTGTCAGGGATCTCGAGAACCAACCAAAAGCTTTGTATGACTAAATGACTAAATGATAATGAAATATAATATTATAAACTGAATTCCTTCCATTGGCTTGCATGTGATATACAGAATGTGCAGATTTGACAATGCACTTTAGATGTTGTAAGTGTTGCTAAAGGTTCAGATCAAATAAAGTGGTAGCATTGATATTGTGTATTTCATATCAATTGAACGGTTAATAAATATAGCATAACTGATTTGAAGTAACATTATACAGTATGCTCTGTATAGCTCTTGTTGATGCTTTAAAAGGCTTACTAAAGCTTTTATAAACAAAACAACAAGTGTTAATCAGGCTTTATACATTAATCAGGTGTGTTCATCAGACTTATCATGCAATTGTGTATAACTTTAACATGTTTACAGTACTGTAGGTTTATCTGGTAGGCCTATAGTATATATTTGTTTATCATAAAGGTTTTTCATGTACGTGTTTATCATATACATGGGTATATTGTTGTCAGGTAGTGTTGTTTACCATATGAATGTGTAAATGTTTAATGTGTATAGGTTTACAGTATCAGGTATCAAAGGTTTATGATGTATTCTATAGGTATGTTTATAGAGTGGGTCCATCGCAAACAGATGTAAACACTGCCAGGTATGGTTATGTTGCTGTGGCGACGCAGAGGACGGGAATGATAAATTGCTGTGTCTCCATATGACCTGTTGGATGAGTGGAGGTCAAACACGACTTTCCAAATGGTTGGGGGTGGCGGGGGAAGTGTGTTAGTGTGTGTGTGTGTGTGTGGGTGTTCTTCTCTCTGCCTGACAGATAATACGACATTCCATTTGTATGGGCAAGGTCTTTGTATAGCGAACATAGCGAACATTTGCAAACATATTTAAACAGTTTTGCGTTTGCATTGTGTTCGCCGCTATAACGGCGTATTGGCGGGGAAGGAGTCAGGTGCAGAACAAGGTGAGGAGAACAACCGTATGTTTTAATAGGACTGTTCATCAGAAACAAAGCATAGAACAGAATAGCGACGGGCAGCGTGCTTCGCTGCAAAATCAATAACTCACAAAGCAAACAGAAACTGCTGGGCTTACATACACACATAAATAATCATAAATGAAACACAGGTGTGTAAAACCAAACAGAACAAAACAAGGGGGGAGTGGCAGCGGTTAGTAGGTTGGCGATGATGAGCGCCGAAGTCTGCCCGAGCCATGAGGGAGAGGAGACTCAGAGGGAGCCGTGACAGCCGCGGACCTTTGCGAGCAAAAGCAAATGGTTGGAAGAGGTAGTTCTCGGCGAACACACATTGAAGCTGGACGAAGGGTGACAGTTTAAATCCAATATTTTTGGAAGGTTTACACAAATCGTTTCAAGTTCAAGCAAACATGTTCGCTAAAGGATAGTGACTGCAGACACTGAACATTAAATGTGTTGAAAATTACTCTTGCAGGGATACAAAGAATAATTGTTATTGTAAATCGTAGTGGCTGTCAGCGCTACATTGACCTCCAAGACTGTTTCTCTGATCAAGGAGGAGCATGTCGTTTTCACGGACTGTCATGATATAACGTTAAATACGATCTGTCGCCTGAGGTGTTTCTCAAAATGTCAGAGGAGTGTGACCTGAGTGGCCTTTGTGGCAGGTCCTTGACTTTAGCCCTGAGGACACGTGTGGTTAAAGTTTAATGCACTTCTATAAAATACACCAGTTACCTCACTTAAAAAGCATCTAATTAAAATTCATACTGGACAAGGAAACATGAAAAGGAAATCAGAGAAAGGAGACAAAAGCTGTTGACCTTCTATTAGGATCTCGTTAATGAGGTTATTGTAAACGAGCTTTCTGATGACCTGATATATTCCAGCAAGTTTCATTAAGCTTTTTATGTTAATGTTTACGAGCCATCTCCTCAGAGGAAGATGAGCATGGCTCAAGGCGAATACTGTAGCATAACTGAAGCACTTTAATACCATCTTCACTTTAGTGTCCGTTGTCAAACTTGGTTAATGAGCTTTGCATTCCTGTCCAGTCAGAACGGAGCACTCTAGAACAAGCTAGTGATGAGTCGGTCGCAAACGAATTGTTCAAAATGAACAAATCTTTTTACTGAGGACTCAGTGCTCATGTTTCCTTTACGTGAAAATTAGTCTTAAGGTTTTCTGAGTCTTTGATTCTTGTAGAGTACTGCTGCCACACTGATCGCCACAGAAGCACAGCAAACAATATTGTTACTAACGCAGCTGCACACTAAATGCTTCCAATAGGCTACTGTGTCTTTCATTCACTGTTCACGTGATAAGAGATACACTGACCCAAACGAAAGAAAAGATCCAGAGCTATCGTTCATTGCTCACGTGAGTACTAGGCTAAGCTAGGGACAGGAGTCAGGACTCAAGAATCACAGGATATGAGTCTTCGGGTATGTGGGTCTTTGATTCTTGTAGATCACCGCTGCAGCACAGATAAAGAAGCACGACAAACAATATTGTTTCTAACACAGCTGCAAAGTAAATGTGTTTCCAGTAGTCTACAGTACTCTATTTTATTCAGTGCAATTTGAGTGAAAATAATACCCAGTCTTTAATTGTTAACGTGATAAGAGGCACACTGAGCCAAACAAACAAAAAGATCCTGCTCTCTGAGTCTTTGTTCGTTGTTCACGTGGCTCCTACTACATTCTATGGACAGGAGGAGTCACAGGGTGTGATTCTTCAGGTCTGTGAGTCTATGATCATGTGCACCAGCTTGAGCAAAAGAACCATATTATTCTCCCACTGTAAAGATTATCCTATATTTTTTACTAAATGGCAATCTGCAAGTAGCCTATGTCAAAATAATTGACATTAATTAATAAACCACTGAGCCAAACATTTATACATGTAAAATATTGTCGTTACTTATTTCAAACTAGCGATCTCCGTGTTGTAAGCGCAAAAGTGCAATGCTTATTACGGTGAGCAAACAACCAGATGCAATTTCAAGAACTGCGACATCCTTACTAGTATGAGGATCGTTTACGTGACAAGGATACGCTGACCCAGATGAATCAAATAATCTGGATCCTTGCTCACCTGACACCAGCTTGAGCAACAGAGACTCAAAAGAAAGGGCAAAGGGCTCATGTAAAGATTCAGTTCTTTACACTGAACGGGAAATGGAGACCCGGGTCATGCAGAAGATACGGAATTCTCACCACTAGAACAATCCAGGGACCAAGGGTTCATTTTTTTGGGACATGGTAGGTAATGGCTTCTGATGTCTAATATGAAATGTTTATTTTTTATGTTTTTTAAATGCAGGGTGTTTGGGTATGAATGAAATATTCATACAGTCACAATGTCACTGTGGTTTACTAATAACCTACATGTCAAAGCGCTGCTTTGTCAGATATAATTAAAAGCCTCTGTTATTTCTATAATGGGGAGGGGGGCTTTTTCTATAAAAAATAATATCACTTTTAAAGATCAAGCTGTGTGAGATATGCCAGTCAAGCTGAATATAGGAACTGACACATGTTTAAAAAAACTCTAGCAGTGAACATCAACTCTGAAAGATCATCAAGAGTTTAATTCACTCAGATGTGTTTTTATAAAAAAAGATTAACAAAAAAGAAGGCATGTTCATATAAATAATTATGAATTTAAAAATATCTAACAAAATGAGCCAAAACAAAACGTTCAAAAGTTAACATGTAAATGTCAGGAATAAAAAAATAGAATTGCAAGGATTTATACTGAAAACTGAACACGCCAACATCTTTTAATATATGTATGAGCTATACTTAGGTAAATAATGAATAACTACTATTCACAAACCCAGTTCACATGTCTGCTTAAGAAAATGGCAGTATTGTCGTGTTCAAATTCGGCTAGGACAAAAGAGGACACTCTCACTGAGGTTTATAGTAATAGAAATTGTATTAAAATGCAATGATAAATCCAAAGTTACAATATGCTCATGGCCGTGGACTCGTGTGAATATATAAACAAGAGTCTGAACAGCTACAAAACAGGCAGGAGCTTGGCTGTCCATATAGGCTGTGGGTTGAACAACGTTCACATGGTCAACAACAGTGTTTTACAACTTTAGATGGTTGTGTTTCAGCAGTACAGATGCACAGGAGGATGGTAGAACCAGCGTGGCTGTATAACCACTTCTGTCGGTGGATAGCGCACAAGGAAATGTCCGCAATTGCTGTTTTAACGTCTTGTCTGGCCCGTAACTTATGGGTGTTGGTTGAGTCCTCGTTCATACATAAGGCATATCTCATAAAAAAGGCATAAAAAGGCATATCATTTTAAAGTAAAAATAACATAGTTATACTAATTGATAATCTCACAGTAGCATAATCATTTTTGTTATATTCGAATGTAATTTTACCTTAAGACGATTTTATTTTACTTTACTATTTTTTGTCATTACAGAACGTTTATTAAACCTAGCCACAAATAAAATTGTTCTCCACTTGAACGTGTGGCGTTACGCTACGTTAGCTCGTAGTAGTATCAGAGAGATCTACACCGAGATGTTCAAATGGACGGCACTTCCGCGAGCCTTTATACCAGAACAAGGTACACAAATTTCACCAGCACACACACACACTTATGGAATTACGCCACAGTCTCTCCAGCGAATCACAAGCCTGTATGGGAGCATCTTCCTGACAGAACAAGCTTCTCTTTTTTTGCTTTAGTTTTTCCACTAAATTGGA
This sequence comes from Typhlichthys subterraneus, assembly GCA_027564835.1. NCBI lineage: Eukaryota > Metazoa > Chordata > Actinopteri > Percopsiformes > Amblyopsidae > Typhlichthys > Typhlichthys subterraneus. Next base: position 1,432 of record JAODUH010000103.1, on the reverse strand, counting down.
AACCTTAAGCAGAAAAGGTCATAGTCTTTATTAGTAATTATCTCAAAATAATTTGCCAATTAATCCTTATTGCTCCCGCGGTGACATAATTATAACACATTATGCTTTTCACAGTTACACAGTTAAGTCAAAGAGTCAGAAAGATGTAATGTATAATTTAACCCACCTGACATGACTCTACCAACATGCTAATCCACCCATCACTCAAACCTTCACATTCAGCTAGAATGATATAGAATCACTTGCACATAATCCGTGTGGTATTGGCAAAGATAATGACAATACAATCTCTCCTGACAATTTCAAGCCAGTGCTTTGTCATTTTTACGATAAAATCCCTGTGAAGTGTGTGTGGGATGCAAAGAGAACATCCCAACAAGGAGGACATGTGGTAGATAAGGAAAATGTAAAGATTAATATAACAGCAAATATCTTTTTTCTATATAAAGATGGATAGTGGGGAAATTGTATCCTGAGCAAAGAAATGCCCTGTGTATGTTTTAAACCAAGCTCTTCTTCTCTTTCATAGCTAAGTGTGCATGTTAATGTGTGTGTGTGTGGCCTACATACGTTTTAGTTTTGGGATGGTGTTAACCTGACATGCCAGATATCTGTGTCTGTTAGACACATTCATCTGATTGATTATTATACAATGATAAAAGCCTTTGTTTTTCAAATAAATAATAATAAAACTTCTGTTTGTACTGATATAATGCATCATCTATTACGTTAACCTCTGTAGGACCATCCATTGTTTGAGTTGTTTTCAAGTCTCCTTTCTCCTACCTAAGCCATGTCTGTAGTTCACACACTAGGTTTACCAACCTGAAACAAAACTATTTCCAAGCTCTCCAGCCTGATTCTAGAGGCAAACTGAAGCTCGCAAGATCAGGATGGTCTCGCAATGCTATTCTGGTGTAGCACCTAAAGGTAGAAAGTCACATTGACCCACTTTAAACAATGGAGATGTACAGGAACATTATGTGTTTTTCCATCAACATCGACGGTGAGTGACAAATGGGAATATTGAGTCACAAACTCCAAATGAGCTCTTTAAGACCGGAGCGATAACGTTTTCAGTGGAACGGAATCAGCCAAACGACGGCCGTTCCCAGCTCACACCCATAGAACAAACATTATTACCGGAGGCCTAATCCAGAGAGAGAGAGCATTTCTCTTACTACATGCTTCTTTCCTCCACGGCGCATCCGTTCTTCCCCTGCATAGTCACATGACGGCTTCCTGTCCGTAAACATGAGAGAGAGAGAAGGGGAGAGAGAGAGGGAGAGAGAGAGAGAGGGGGAGGGAGAGAGGGTGAATACAAACATCTGTGAATCTTGTATAGCAAACGTGACACATCTCTGTATTATCAAAGTGTGCCACCAATGGGGGGGGGGGGGCCTGCTGGGGCAGTGTCCAGGATCAGCCCTCC
>JAODUH010000102.1:0-14002 GCA_027564835.1 Typhlichthys subterraneus | reverse complement strand
AGGGTAGGCTAATTGAACCAACCTGTCCAATCATCTGGTTTGAGAGGCTGCAATGTTTTCATATGGCTGATTGTTGATTCCTAAGGTTAATTATTGTTCCAATAAAGAGGATTCAATTCTAAAATGAGCTCGCTACACAGTCAAAACGGTAGTTATTGTGAACGTAATCTAGTAATGTAACTAGTAATGTAACTAATTACTTTTAATACAGTAATAAGTAAAGTAATTATACTTTTTGAAGGAGTAAGTAACTAATAACTTAATTCAATTCCGGTAACATACCCAATACTGTTCAGCATCCATGGAGCCATTGCTGGCTTAATTGTTTTGTCCCACATAATAACACAATACAAGTTATAAGATATACTTGAAAACTTCAAGTTAAATAAGTTTTAGTTTGGACCCCTCTATGTTCAGGCCATATGCTGAATCAAGGTGTAAGCTATTTATGTTTACACAATGTGTGCCAAATTTGTGCCATAGCCTATACTCGATGACATTCGGTTTATTAATTAATATAGGCTGCAGTGGTCCATGAGCCAGGGAAGCCAAATCTGAGGAGGGAGATCTGTAAGCAGGCTCCTCCTGACATAAAGATGGAGGATGTAGGGTGAGAGGGACTTTATTCTCTGGCTTTAATGTGCACACATTGCTGCACTTAATGCAAACAGTCACACACACACACAAAGATAGACAGAAGGAGAGAGAAGCCTGCAGTTTCTCATAGCTGAGCTGCTGCAAAATACTTTCTCCCCGCCCCCATGTCTTGGCTCCATTATCATCATGCTTCAAAGCAGCGATGATTACACAAAACAGTGGACTGAAATGCAATTTGTTTTGAACAGGATCTTTTAATTAAACGACCTTACATCCATCCCCTCGGTGGTGCGTTATTTTGGCACGGTCGCGTATGTCTGCAAGGTCCCACCGTGTGTCTACGGCGCCGGTGCTACGGTAGGCTACAGAAGGAAGAGGGGGTAGACTCTGGTAGACTACATGTCGTGCTGGAATTGTTCCCCCTCAGACGCTGTCGTGTTGCTTATTTTGTACGCATATATTTTAAATAGGGGTATTACCGTAAAATTCGCTTCAGTACAAACGTAATAAATATGTTTATGGCAAAGTATTTTAGCAATCGAATAGAAAGATTACCGCTCTTGAGGCAAATTAAACATTCCGGCGAGGGAAACCATTTCGGCTCGTCACCTACATTACGATAGATAGAGGGAGGGGGTCGACCGGACTGGCCCAGTGAGAAGCTCAGTGCTTTAGAAAGGAGGATGGGGAAGCGAAGCATTGACTAGCGAAAGCAGCACAGCCGCTGCAGGGAAAGCAGTTCAGTCTTACCAAATTCTCTGTCAGCTTTTCTGTCAAGGAGATGAGATTTCTAGCTTTCCGAGAATTGTAACGTTTATACACGGGAAAAAAAAACACTGAGCGGCGTCGCGTGTGCTGCGAGTCGCACCGGCCACTAACATGGATGCTGATGTGCCTCCCCTAGGCCGGCATAGGGGGATTTCACGGAGCTGGTGGAAACAGATTTGATTTTGTTTTGGGATTAATTTGAGCTGGACGAAACCTATTCCTGCCTCGGTAGCATACACCGTGTGAGCGTCACTGAAAATCTGGAAGGTAGGTAATCGGTCGTCCTCTCTGTCGCCTAAGCATCACGGTTTGTCAGTTTTTTACGCTGTCATGATTCGCTGTCTGAATGTTAGTGGCTGTTTTAAAACGTGTAAACATCTTCTCGGTGTCTGTGCCTTTTACTTTCTTATAAATGAGTCAGGCGATATGTGGGCGATATAACCAATTCTAACTTGACTAGCAATGGGTCAGAAATGTCGGTAGTTTAGTAGTTATGAGTCACACAAGCATGGATCTTCTTGGCACACATGCTCATAAGAATTCTACAGCAATCATATTCGTGATAGTCAACAGTATACTCATTAGTGTTTGTGGACTGCTTCCAATCAATTGCTTGATAGAAAAGTAGCATACTACAAGCCTTGTAAACAATTCAGTTGTTCTTAACATTGACTTATTGGTTAAACTACAACATGACATGCAAGCAGTGATTTTTGTGAAGGAGAACAATCTTAACTACTTCCAGTGTGTGACTAAGTAGTATGTTTCCTCACAATGCAAGATTATGACTAATTGCTTTGTAGTAGTCAGAACATGATTTGTTAAGAGTCATACTAGTCTATCCTCTCTAAGTTTACAGACATGAAGTGATTTGTTGCCTTGACGTTACAATGTGTGTCATTTCCAGGCCATTGCAATCAAACCACGGGACAGGGAAAGTGTATGCTTGTGTGTGTGTGTGTGTGTGTGTGTGTGTTCTGTCTGCATTGCAGTTTGTAGGATTCAACAGCTACAATACCAGGTCAGTGTTGTCTAGCGGCAAGGTAAGTTTAGGCTGGAAATGACTCTGGGTTGAGTTTTAGGTCACACTGAGTTGCATTTCAGTGAAGCCAGCACTCACCACTAAGTTAGTACTCTGTAGTAATCACAGTAAAATGATCATATATAAACATGAACGTCCTAGAAAGGTAACTTGACCCGGGGACATTTGTGTGGGTGGGAGATGAAAACTACTGGTAACATTTTGAAACGTGAGTGTGCGTGTGTGTGTGTGTGTGTGTGTACGTGTGTGCGCGTGCACGCGTGCGTGCGTGTGTGTCTGCATGCGGTTGCGCAGGTGCAGTGCACCCCATAAATCACAGGAGATAAATGGGTAGTGGGAGGGTAAACTGAAGCCTTCAAAGCACTTATTAGCCTCCACACACACACACACACACACACACACACACACGTGAACACCTTGATGGTCACACACAGCAATCCTCTCCTCTTTTTCTCTCTTGTCAGTTTGGAGCCTTCAGCTCTTTGCTAATGCTGCACCATCAAGCTGCCACCTAGCTGCTAGCAGGGTCCAGCACTGCGGGGTATATGTGCAACAGAGGCGTTGTGGACACAAGCCCTTGCTAGATGGCAAGTGCCTGATGTGGCCAATGTGATCCTGTTGTGTGAAGCCGTGGGAACAGGGTCTGCTTAGCGTTGGTATAGGCCAGGGGTCTGCAACCTTTACTGTCAAAAGAGTCATTTGTGGCCAAAATCCTTTATGTTAATCTTTCTGGAGCCGCATAAAACATTATGCTCAGCCTATCAATCAATTATTGTTAGCCTATCAGTATTACTAATACTAAATGGGAATTAATTTATGTTTTTTTTACAGGGTGCAGGAGTGATTCTGAACTGGGGGACAGTGAAATGTTAAAGGGGTGCTGGGGCATTCCACCCCGAGAAGCTTTTTTAAAAATAAAGCATTTAGAGGCCAATTTATGGTGACTTGAAAACAGAATATATTAAATTATAGCCTATACTCAGCTACTGTGCACTCACAATTGAGAATGGACTAGATCCATTTGGACACTGGTGAAATCATAAGACACAGGCTTACCAGATTCTCTGTCAGCTTTTCATAACCTAGATTACGTTCTATATGATGTCTGTCAAAGCCATTGTAGAGGGGCTCAAGAGCCACATGCAGCTCAGGAGCCATAGGTTGCAGACCCCAGGTATAAGCTATCAGGTTATTAGAGCTATTCAAGTGTTGCAGAACTTTTTCGGCAAGGTCCGCACTCTCCTCTACTCTCCTCCGTGAGAGCTCTCTACTGTGGCTGTCATCCACCCTCGCCGGTGATTGATTCTTCACCCCCGTACAGCCCCCTTCCCCCCGTTCCTGCTGCCGCAGATGTGAGGAGGGAAGTGTGGGAGGGGTCGAGGGGGTGTTTGTGTTCCTCAGGGTCTCCACTTCCTGTTAAAGAGCGGAGAACCTCCACATGTGCCAAGAGCTCTGGCATGCGCACACGCAATTGTGTGCCATTTTTGACATTGGCAACGTTTTTAGTTTGACTTTTTTGTAAATAAAATATCAGCTATTTCCCTGGCGATATATAAAAAAAAATCCAGTCGCATCCGAACTGTTCAGGCAAACTTTTTAGAGTTGTAAAAATGATTTGACTTAGTCTATCTTTTTTTCCTGCTGCTGTTGTGTGTGTGTGTGTGTTTTTTATCTTTTTATGTGGCATGCTTGTCACACATCATTCCTGACGGTTCTGCTCTGCACACTGTGAAATAACAGACAAAACACACACTCCAGCACACAGCTGGAGGAGAGAGCTTATTGAGACAACCACCGTAGTCCCTGGAGAAAAGAGTAGCGCTCCCGCATAACGAGGAATGCCAGATACATGCACATCCATGGGGATGAGCACTGGGCAAGAAGCTGTTTGTACATTGGCCCTTTTTAACTTGGCTACCCTTGTAGAGAAGCCACACACAGTTTCTGCACCTGCATGTAGAATGTGACATTCTTTCTGGAAAGGCGTTCTTGTCTACATTAAGTCGGTGTTGTTTGTTTATATGTTGCTGGCAGTATTAAGGATGACTCAGTCTATTTCCGAAAAGGGACTGGTCAAAGACCCACATGAGATAACATGGGATTCATTCCTCTTCAGCCTGTGGCGACTGGTTTAATGAAAACGCCTTTTTCTCTCCCCCTCTTTCAGATGACGGAAGGAAGGCGATGTCAAGTCCATCTCCTGGACGACAGAAAGCTGGAGCTGCTTGTGCAGGTGAGTGACTCTCTCTCTCTCTCTCTCTCTCTCAAATGTCTCTTTCTCGGGACTCCTTAGACTCAAGGGAAAGTGACATTGCCTTGACGCTCAACAATCTAGCACACACACACAAACACACGCACACGCACACACACACACACGCACACACACACACACACACACGTGTCTAACCCTTTTCCTTGACTTGCTCTCCCAGACATGATTCCTAACAGAATGCAGAAACTCATCATTCTGTGCTCATCCTTCCCCCATCCGCTGCCCCGCCCACCGTCCCAGGCAGTCTGTCTGTAATGAGGCCCAGCATCACAGACTCCCCCACCCCCCTTCCCCTTCCAACTATCTGTCTGTTACCCTCATCCTCCCGTCTTTATATTATCTCTAACCTCCAACTGCCTTGGCTGACGCAGAGCGATATGTAGGCTCTCCTATTGCTCCGTCTTCCCAGTAGTCCTTTATACAGTAATGATCCACCCCTCTCCTCTTCAACCATCTGCAGCCCCCTCATCCAGTGCTTACTCGCTAGCCAATCAAATGGTTGCTAGGTCCGCTCTACTGATCCAGATCATCTCACTCTTCACTCCATCTCTCTCTCTCTCTCTCTCTCTCTCTCTCTCTCTCTCTCTCTCACACACACACACACATGCACGCACGCACACATGTACACACACACACTTTCCATTCTCTATCTATCTACCCCATTCTCAATCTCCCGCTGTGTCTCTTGGGCCCATTCTTCCACTATTATCAGTCTCTCTAGTTTCCCTCACTTTATTCTCTTTATAAGTGACTGACACCCGCCACCCATGATACCCCATTCCACTGGCTGGAGAGAGGAAGGAAGGGGCTAGGTAATTGAGGAGCAGGGGTTGGGGTTGGGGTGACAGGACCTGCTGGTTTAGTGGTTGAGCCAATGGCGAGATTGGGACGGCGGTCTTGCCATTATCTGATGATTGACTTGTAGAAATCTCTCTGGCCGCCCTTCTCTAAAACTTTCTTCATCTCCTCGCCTGTCTTTCCTCCACTGTCACCCCATCCTCCTCCTTCCTGGACAAGAGTAGGGGAGACACGCAGGACAAAACCAGAGATCTGTGTCTCTAGAACTAGACAAGGTAAAAGACTCATTGAGATTAAATATCTCTTACAAGAGCGACCCGGCCAAGATGGAAGTTTAAAACGTCCACATTCAACATTTAAACACACAATGTCAACCGTTCAATTACAGTACCACAACAAATGAGAAGCATAAATCTTATCAGTCATAATCAATTAGACAAAAGCCATTACAATCCTTGTCCCATTTCACATCCCTTAAAAGTAAGACAAAGTCTTTGAATGAAATCAATTCACGCAGCTCTAAGTCATTCTGTACATCATTCCAGGCAGTTGGGCTAGTTTGGATGTAGCAGAGCAGTGTGCTGCTGGTGTGATTGTGTCCAGATTAATATTAGACAGTTCCATTCTGCATTCTGCTGAGTGTGTGAGTGTGAGTGTGTGGGATTTGCATGCACCCACCGACCTGGTTCAGATGTGCTGTAAGCTGTGTGGGCTTATGCTGATGGCTGCTACATGGCAACGTATGTCTGATGTAAAGTTAGAAAGATAGCATAACAGATGGGAAGCACATGAGAGAAAAGCAGGAAGAGAGGATGTTATTAGCTGAAATGTGTCACATAAATCAGGATACCCTTTCTCCATATCTCTCTCTCTCTCTCTCTCTCTCTCTCTCTCTCTCTCTCTCTCTCTTATTTTCTTTTTCAGTGCAGATGTTCTGTCCAGCTGCTCCAGCACGGGCCGGTTAGTGGCACTTTAGTGTATTCCAAAGTTATTCCAAGTTTTCCTGTGGGTTAAGAAGCAGCCAATGGATTTCCTCTTTTTTTTAGTGAATATTTTTGTAAATGTAACGCAACCCACAAATACCACCAGAGAGTCTATCTCTGTAGGGCTATGTCGACGTTTATTAATAATGTAGCAGCATTGAAGCTAAGTCGGTCCAGTTTACAGCTAGCCAAGTTATTCACGGTTGGACCTCATTTCTGTCAGCGACTCGAAAAACCTAGCTGGCAAGCACTTACTGTAATCCCAGAAGCATCATCCCTTTCTTCCTCTTCCTCCCATCATTGATAGCATGTCTTCTGTGGGTTATTATGGTGCAATGCCTCATTGGTTTAGTAGGCCAATACACCTCCTGGTCAGGTTATAACGATGGAGGTTACCACCCATTTCTGGAATATACACCCGTATTTCTTCAGGCTAATATAGTGGAGGGCTACAGTACAGTATTTTGTAAATGATGTAGAGTCCACTTAATTATTATTGTGCATTATACTTGGTGATAAATCATTAAGGCTTCATATAAACCCAAGCAATCCCTGTAGGTGCCTAGAGCCTCCAGAACTGTTGACAGAGCATGTTGCTGACTTCCTGCCATGTCAGATAATGTTGTGATAGACTCTGTAAGACTGTGCATTATCCCCATCCATTCCTGCCTCTCGCTTGCACCTCTCTGTAATTGTTACACCGTTTAATTACCTGTGTTGCTGAGGAGGCGCTGGGCTAAACGCCTGTTAAACCTAATGCTGTCTGAGCCAGCAGAGAGCTGTCTGATAGGTAGCTGTAGCTCCATCCGCATGCTCGAGCGTGTGTGTGTGTGTATATTTCGGTTTTTTTTTTGTGTGAATTGGCCCTATCATTTATTACATGTCACTCACAGTGCCTATCACTACTGTATCTGCATCCAGTTATTACACTTCCTAGATAGTGCACAAGCTTTTTTTTACTTGTGTTGTTTACTTGTGTGTGTGTGAGTGTGTGTGCATGTGTGTGTGCGTGTGCGTGTGTGCGTGTGAGTGCGTAAGTGTGCATGTGGGAGATGTCTTGAGATTTATTTTAATAACCCTACTTAATTATTTTGCCTAATGTGTTTCATGTGATTGTCAGTCTGCTTTGGAATAGATCCCCATTCAGCAAGAGTCTCAGCGTGACTGTGCAGTAATCCTTGTGTCTTCAGCGAGCCCCATGTTGCACATTGGAATTATTTCTCTGTGTCTTTATGAGGACTTCTCAAGGCGTTGTGTGTGAATGCATTGCTGTGTACAGTATATTCCCAATGTGGCCATGTGTAACCTACATGTGTGTACTGCTTAAAAGACATTGTTGCCAGGGTGGTCGTTTGCACCTCTGTAATGATAGACCACCACGGCCTGTGTTTCAGTCTAATGCAAAACATTCATTACAGCCATTATACCAGGGCAATGAGAGAGAGAGAGAGAGAGAGAGAGATAGAGAGAGCCTTTTTGTGTAACAGCATCATTGTGTAGGCATATATGGGATCTACAGTAGGTCAATGCTGTGTGTGTGTGTGTGTGTGTGCATGTTCATGTAATATCTGAATGACATCACTGCACTTTTCTTTAAATAGCTTCCGTGATTAAAGCTGTGTGTGTGTGCGCGTGTGTATGTTTTGGTAGAAGAGATGACACAGGCACATGCGTGTGTTCTTGCTGTGCATGTGCATCATGTGTCTATCTATTTGTGTGCGCAGGCGGCGTGGCGCACCCATGGTTAACCTCAGGGTGGGGCGCCCTGTGTCTGAGAAGGTCCCAAACCAGCAGCACATGGCAGCAGCTTCCACGGCGCTCCTGGCTTTAAGTCAGCATTGTGCTGCTGTGTGGAGGAGGCTCCTGGCTGTATGCTGTCAGGGCCCAGTAACAGGCCAATAAAAGCCCGGGTTAGTCATTGCTATCGCTTGCTAATAATATCCCTCTGCGCGTCACTCCACACACTGAAACACCTTCTGAATACTACGTCTTTGTTGATAAGAGCGGTGTTCGCCAGTGTGTTTATGTTCCTATTTACGGAGCCAGGGCTGTGTAGAAGCATCTGATTATTGTTTCAACACGAACAGAGAATGCTAAGCTAGCGAAATGAGGAGATATTTGGTGAATTTGACAAAAAGTGTATTAGCTTAGCATTTAGCTTGCAATAGCTGACTATACCTTTAATTAGGGATGCACCCATCGATCGGCAGAAGATCAGAAATGGTTGTTTTCCACTCAAAATGCAAGGGGTATTCAGAATACATAGCGGTGGGAGTCCACCGCTATGATTGTCGTCAGTTGTTTGGCATGTCAATTAACCATTAATGTAGCCTTGTCTTGATTGCATGCCTTTAGCTGTATTCAAATGTTATTCTAAATTCATATATAATATAAAATGTATATCGGCAATCGGTATGGTAAAAAAGAAACGGATCGGTGCTTCACTGGTATAATGAGCCTGGAAGCACCATGGTGGGTTACAAACCCCCTCCCTGCAGTACATTGGTACAGCACACAGCCATGACTCTGCAGCAGGGCTGTGTGGGTCAGAGAGGACACCAGGATAGAGAGCAGGAGAGAGAGAGAGAGAGAGAGAGGAAGGGCAGGGGACTTGCATTGTCAGCAACATCCACCCACTCAATCCATCTCTCTCATCCATACCATCCTCTTTTTCCCCTCTCTATCTCGCTTTCTCTTCGCTTCCCTTGGTGGCACAAAATGCTTAGTCATTGCAGTAACTCAATGGCTGACGGAATGCTCCCATGTGCAGCCTTACAGCATGCACTTAATGTGTTTTTTAATTGATTTTTTAGCCCATTCGACAGTACGTGAAATGCACTTGCATCAAGCCAGGCGCGAGCGAAACCTTTGCCTCGCCTCTACCCATAATGCATCATGCTTTTGTCTTCCTGCAGCCCAAGCTGATGGCCAAGGACCTGCTGGACCTGGTCGCCTCTCATTTCAACCTCAAGGAGAAGGAATACTTTGGCATATCCTATGTAGACGAAACGTAAGACACACGTGTTTGGTGCTGCCATGGCATTGCAGTGATGTGGGCAGAGCCAATATCATAGGAAATGCCACCCACCCAAGTTTAGATAACGTACGCTTTTATACACAGCTTTAGGAAACATCTGCAAATGTTTCTCAGGGCATCCAAATTAAGTTGACATCCAGCAAGTTTCTCAAGTTATCTAAGGGGGTGAACTACTTGTAATACCTTAACGTGCTTCACTAGAATGCATATTCCCAGAGACCCGCCTTGAATGCAGAAGCTACATGATGCCATGGTCTCTTACTGTATCAGGTGACCTAGAAAGACAGCAGCACACCAGCAATGTAATACTTTAGCCTAGCCCCCATGCAAACACTTATTTGAAAGATTTACATGCAGGCAAACTGGCATTGACCTTTGTGACCCTCTTGAACACTGAATATAAAAAGTAGAGAGTCTGTAGTTCTGAATACTGCAAATGCACTTTCTAAACTTAAAATAATTATAGGTTTTGACTTCACTCAACCCAAAAACCACCAACCATTATTTAAAAAAAAAACACCTAAAACCTGCCAAAATATGGTATTTTTAACCTCATTGAAACATTGATGTTTCAGTTACAAGTGAACAGTTCCTCAAATTGTGGTTCAGTAGGGGACTTGGATTGTATTTTGTTTGTTTAATTTTTTAGTTAGTGTATTTCGTATTTAAAATTGCATTCTATAAATGTGTATTCTATGCAGTTATCATATAAATGCATCACATCTCTTGTTAGTTGGTAAAACACCGCGGTAGGCCAGTGAGTACAGCAACAGCAGCTACTGTAGTAGTCCACCTCAGTGATGCCAACCTTTTCACCTTGGAGCATTTGAATGCATGTTTGACCCTCCCCCCTCCCTTGATACAGGATCTTGATTAAACACTGTGCGTTGTTTGTTTTGTCTTCACAGCGGCCATTTTAGCTGGCTACAGTTGGACCGGAGGGTTCTAGAACATGACTTTCCCAAGAAGACAGGCCCCATAGTGCTCTACTTCTGTGTCAGGTAAGACTTTCTTCATTCACACACAGGACCTCTGCTTGAACGTGGCATGTATGTTCAAAGATGAAAGCCATTCCATATTTTCTGAGGTACTGTAGTATGGTGTGTGTGTGTGCGTGTGTGTGTGTGTGTGTGTACGTGAACATGTTCATGTAAGGGCAAGCATGCGCACGTAGCAGAAACTAGAACATATTAACAAGGTCACAAATGGCAAGCGAGTATAAAATTGCTTTGACCTCAGCATTTAACTCCCGCCATGGGGGCCTCTTGGCCAATCAGGAGCCACGTAGAGCTCATCAGTATGCGCTGCATGCAAATCCCATCCAACAGCATCACCATGACTACTACTTAGTGCATGACTCCAAGGGAGATGGCAAAATGTTTTTTCCTTATCAACATGATTTCATGAGCTTTTTAATCAGACCACAGTACCCATAGTTCTCTTGAGCAGGCTACAAAACAAGCCCAGTTGTTCATGTAGCTAAATACAGCATGAGGCTAAAGTAGCGAAATAGATTATTTTTATATTATATTGAAACTCTTCCTACTGTTTACACATATGTGACAGTGTTATCTAGGGATGCATCTATTGCATTTTCCTGACCGATTCAGATGGACGGTTTTTGTCAAGCCTGACCTGACGGTTCTGGTTTTTACCAAATCTGATGTTATTGTACAGCTTGGTCATTTAGATGCAGATTTTAAATTTACTCACGTTTTATGTTCCCTGAGACACCAGCGCTTGTCATGTGTTTACATTTTCACAAGGCAGTGTCCGTTTAACAGGATGGTGCAGGGAGCAGGGAACAGGGAGACATGGAAAGATATAGTTTGACTTATCTGCCCAAATCTTTTAATCTTCGAGCCATGTGTTATAGAACTGTCGCTACCAGTAGGATAAAATACACCCTGTGTTGCCAACAGCGAGTCATGAAAACAGAGACAACATGACTGTCGCGGTACGTTAAAGACTGGCTGTGAAGTATGCTAACTGAAAAATAAGCCACATAACTTTTTTTAGTGAGATGAACAATAGGCTACTGTGCAACTGGGTTTCCTCTGTTTTACTTAAAAAGATATTGACGCTCAAAGTGTGTATTCTCTGTATAAAAATAAATTTACTGAGTAGCTTACCTTTTGACTTGACGTCTTCTTTGGACACACATTTTAATTTCCACACCAATAAGAAATGTGTAAGTAGCCTACCATGAAGAAATGTGTAAGTAGGCTACCATGACAACTAGCTACAGTCTCTAGATTCGTAGAAGGGTGAGTGATCGTGGAAGTATTTGCAGCGCATGCATGCAGCACTGCGACTGTGTAAACACGGGCCTATGTAATCGGTAACATAACCGGCTATATTTACACAGACCGGCCGATTGCCGATCATTGCCGATCATGGCGAAAATCGGTAGAATCCGATCATCAGCCGGTTGATCGGTGCATCTCTATTGTTAACATGCACACACTCAGGAAATATCCATAATCTAATCCATATATTCAATATTATTGGGAATAATTATGACTATTAGGTAAAGGTAAAGGTATTTTTATTGTCACATACACATACATGTAGCGAAATTCTTTCTCTGTATTTAACCCATCCCTTAAGGGAGCAGTGGGCAGCCACTTTGTAGTGCCCGGGGACCAACTCCAGATTAAAACCAGTGTCACTGGCCACATGGCACTGGCTGGAGAGTGTTTTACTATGCTTTAATACTTTTGATTCCAATTATATAGGACTATATGAGCAACATACTGTATAGGAGTATCCAAATATATTGGAATATAGGAGCAAAATATAGCAGCATTCCATTTACAAATTTGGGAATGCTCCTATTTTCCTCCTATTTTGAATGTTGACATATTACAGCTAATAGTGGATGAGTAGTCTTTGTATACATTAGCATGTATTAGCACTCTGCCTATGGTGCAGCAGTGAGTTCAACCCACCACACACCCATATTACAGTTTAAATACACACACATACATTGTTTTGGCGTGATGTTGTCCATACCGGTAGCTTTATTATGTCACATGCACCCTCGGGACTGGACCATGCTTACGTACAGTACATCATTACCATACATGACGCTCGCCGGCTCTGAATAGGCATTTCCTCTCTGACATTTCCGATAAGGGTCAAGTAATGATGACACAATGGGCTGATACATGACAGCACACAGACCTTTTGTAAATGTGGGGCGAAAGCTTGACGACACAATGCTACTAGATGGCTTGCTCTCATTCCCTCTTTTATAATTATTATAATTACCAGTATCTCAGGTATGTGCCCTGAGTTTCTGTGAGCACTAATGTGGATTTGCCCGTAGAGTTTATGCACTTGCTGTAGATGAGCGTGTTTTGTTTTCCACTCTTTGAAAGTGTGTATGTGTGCATATTTCTGTGGGGGAATTGTGTATGTGTGTGTGTGTGTGTGTGTGTTTACATGGACTAATATATGTTTGAGGATTTGGAGGTGTTACGTTGACCTTGTGAACCTTGACACCATTACGATGCTCCAATGTCCGTCTCTTCTTCTGCGGTTCAGTCCAATCTACTTACTCAATCGCTCCAAATGTCACACTGTCCAGACTCCACACACGCACACACACGCACACGCACGCGTACACACACACACACACACACGCATCACACACATACTGATCTTGAACTGTGATAAAACAATCAGCGCAAATGTCAGAGCCGAATCCATTATAACCTTAGCTGTCTGCATTCACAAGCATGCTACACTGACATACGGTATATGGGATGTGTGTATGTGAGTTCATGTGGGTATACTCATATCGTATGCTGTATAGAACAGTGTTTACATGTATTTTGCATGTGCACGTATTTGTGTATATCAGCTAATTGCTGCTTCACATCAGCTCATCAGAGTGTGGCCTTAATTAAACGTTCACACTGGATATCGACAAGCCTCCCCTCGTTCTCCCTAGCAGCTAATGCGATTTAAACCCTGCCATATTGATTCTGCAGCCCTCTCCCACTTACATTTTTTTTTTTTTGAGGGAGAGATACGCTGGCACGGTTTGCTGCCACTTCTCCTTCTGTGTCTGTCTCATTTTCTTATTTTTTTTTAGATGTTTAACTGGTGTTTTTCTTCTCTTATGAAGTTATGTTTGCTTGTTTATTTATTTATTTTTTGCTGCCATTCTTTTTTCCCGACTGCCTTCTGTTTGTCGAATTGCGCAGGACTGGCTCCTGGCTAGCTGCCTAGCTAATGGCTACAGTACCCTACCACACTGGGTGGTTTATTGACACAATGGTTTGACAGAGGTGGACCAGTGAGGGCGGGACTGCGTGTTCTATCTGCCTGGACATGGACTAGGCTACAGTACATCTTTGTTGGTGACTAAGCATGGCGATTTGCTGTCTGAGCCGCCTTTATTGGTTCCTGTCGTGTTTTGACGCTTCTGCTTGCCTGCTCCGGTCTGGTCTATGACCTATGACCCGGGGATGGCGGTGGTTGTGTCCCTCCACCGT
>JAODUH010000101.1:0-14005 GCA_027564835.1 Typhlichthys subterraneus | reverse complement strand
GCACCTTTCATACACAATGTGCAACTCAACGTGCTTTACAGTTAAAAACATTTGAACAAAGGATGAAGGAAACAAATGCAATTAAACAAAAAGAAATAAGAAACAATGAAAAACTTGGTAAAAGCCATGAAAAAAGATAAAAAAATAAAAACCATTATTGTATTGGAGTTTGGTGGGACTCTAACCCACCGTGACTCCAACCCAGGCGTTTGGTGGGATACTAACCAACCAGGACTTCAAACCAGGCTTTAGGTGGGATTCTAACCCACCGGGACTCCAACTCCAGCATAGACAGCTTAATGTCCTTATTGGTAAGGTCCCCTGTTAGCCCATCTACCTGCTCACTTTTAAGGACAAATTTAGGCAGAGGGGGTGGTTCTCATTGTGTAATTTGAAGACATATTAATATTTAATGTATCTATTTGATCTATTTTAGAACGTCTCTCACCGTTTAAGCCAAACGAAACTCACATACATGAGGAAACCTGCATAGGCTACTGTCTAAGACCCAGACACCCTTTGAACTGAGATAAAGACGATAGAAAAATACAAAAGGCAAACTACATGTCTATATCATGCTACATTGGCTAGCCTTCTATACCTCCTTCTCTGAGGTATAATTGTTTGTGTACATTATCATTTGCAGTGCAGTTCCACGCGGGCTGGGTGTATCTGAGTGCCATACACTACAAAGCTTTTCTTTACTTTACAAGACACAGTGCTGCAGCAACAACAACAACAACAACTGCCTCAAGCGACGAGGGGACAAAGTAGAGAAAGCTCTAGAGGCTCCACCCCATGCCTGGCCTGCAATAGTCTTGCGGTGAGCCTTTGAGGAACCAGTGTAAACATGGGGTGATGTGAGAGACTACACAATGTTATAATTATAAGGCTGTCAATCCTCACCCCCTACACACACACACACACATCCAATAGAGCCCAGGGGGGTCCTTGTTTGATTGTATACTCGCTGTTCCTCCAAAGGTGCCATGATTGATATGGATATTGGCTTAGCTACATTAACCGTGACAAATGATCGGCATCTAGTTAACGCGTTCCACATACAGTACATACGTTGTTGCAGGATAGCTCTGCTGGAGGGTGAAACGTTCAAAAGATGTTAAATATAATTTGATTCTAGCTATTCGCTCACTGTTGACAGCGCCTTCCACCGCGTCGCCGACGAAGCCGACGGAGATAAACAATGCAATGACTTCTTCTGTTGAGCTGTAAGATAAAAGGGATGACAAAAAAATTAAGCTTTTCTTGGTTTACTTTTATCCAACAGAATTTGATACGGTTGTAGACATAACTGTTCAACCAAGGTAACACAGTGGCTGAAATTATGTGTTTAATTGCACTTAGAAATAATTGTGTTTACTGGGCAGGACGACGAGTCAAAATAGGTGTGGGAAAAAAATGAAAAAATTTATCTGTGAACTTGCTCTCATTGCAAACAGTTTCAGCATTGACTGTTAATGCTGCTCCAACTGTTATAGGCTGCATTGGGGTTTAATAGATGATTTGACGTACCGTTTGAAGTGTTTCATCAGCAGGCTGACATTGAATAAGCCCCGAAGCATAAAGAACAAACTGTTCCACAGGCCGACACAAGCGTAGAAAGCAGCGAAATATAGGTCATATTCATCACAGATCCCGCTGATAACTGCGAAACAACCAGATACACATTCAGTACATGCACAGCAGACACATGAGCACATAGTTAATCAACTGTATTTTCATTGTTATTATCGATAATAACAGTTCATGGTTAGAAATTAGATAAAAGGATTTGACTCACTGCCAACCTGGTGCCTCATTTATAACAATGTGCATGTAATTCATGTGACAATGTTACGTATGAACGAAACACAGAACGAAATATTCTGATTTAAGTCTAAATTTATTGCACGTGAATGAGTGCCTTGTCCCACTCAAGTGACGCCACCAATCGCCTATATACGGTCACCGAAACGTCCAGAATGAATATGCATTGATGACTTTAATGAAGGCAAATCCCAACAGAAACCAAAGTATTTTCACTTAAGTATGAAATTGAAGTTCTTGTAGGGGAGGTTGATAGATGAAAACTATATGGTGGACACATTGAGGGCATTACAAATGCCAATAAGCACATACATAGATATATAGGAGGCAATTCAATATTGAGCATAGGCCATTCCAGAGAAGGTCCCGGGTTTTGTCCCCGGTCGTCCCGGCCTTTCTGTGTGGAGTTTGCATGTTCTACCCGTGTCTGCGTGGGTTTCCTCCGGCTGCTCCGGTTTCCCCCACTTTCTAAAAACATGTCAGGTTCACTCTCCAGCCAGTCCCATCTGAGCAGTGACACTGGCTCCAATCTGAAGATGGTCCCCGGGCGCTGCACAGCGGCTGCCCTCTGCTCTCTTGAGGGATGGGTTAAATGCAGAGGATCAATTTCTCTACATGTATGTGTATGTGACAATAAAAGCACCGTTACCTTTACCAGAGTTTCTTCCTTCTGCAATCAGAGCCGCAGGTTCCCATTTTGCAGATTTTTGTGCATGCGTATGGGTCAAAGTGTGCACAGAGGACCGCACATCTCACGTCAAGTTTTCTATCTATCAGGAGGTCGCATTAAATTACATTACATTGATCTAGGCTTTCTACATTGTTCATTGGAATTTGATACATAAGATGAGTTTAGGACAGGTTGGCTACAATAAAAGTGTACAGTAAATGGGTTCATACGGTACGTGTTTTCTTTTGTGAATATCTGCCATGATAGTATGAAATCATCCATTAAGGCTATGCTATAAAATCAATTTACAGTAGGTTGTTCTTGTGTTTTAATGCATTTTTTAGTATTAGAATCACCATTCACATTAGTGTGGCAAATGTGTGTACTGTACATATCACTCCCCTTGTGCCTTCATCATTCAGCTAGCCAAAGGCAATGGCTGGCATTAGAATGGCAATGTAGAGGAAGATTGCAGTGGTGGTGTACTTCAGTAGAGAGCGATCCTTTCTAGTAATACCGGAATAGAGCAATCAGAGAGCCATTACGGTAACCTAGCAGCGTAACCAGGCATTTGAATGCCATGGTAACAAAGCATAACAGCTCTAGCTGCCAGCGGATGAAGCATTATCAGAAAAACAAGCATGATTCATTCTGTTTTTGAAGTGCACATAGTATTCAATCTGCATGTTGAACATACTGCTGTATTATTTAATGGAAGCAGACATAATCCAATCTGGCCCATACAGTAGCCTACCATCTGTGAAGTCTGAGGGATAGAGAGGACGTCTTTGATTCAGGTCATTGCAGACACCCTTGCTAACTTTAAAGTAATATCTGCACTGTGATGAAAGTTCATTAGCCAAAAACAAATATATGGAATTAGGCTCCTTATTGCATCAAATAACCTAACGGACATCATTAAATAGCCTCCTTCAAATCACATCCATATACTACTGTATTGTTTTGCAGTCATTTTCATTGTGACTGCAGATAGAGATCTGTAAGATGTCAGCCCCTGATGTTACATTGGGTTGTAGCCTACTGTACTGTTGCAAATGTACACTGTGTCGCCATTCTTTACTTGTGTAAAATCTGGGACACAGAGCTTGCTATAACTGCTTCAAGACCTGCCTATTAAGAGAGGTTTTTTAATTGACATGCACAACGACCAACTACATACACTTAACATCAGGAATCTTTCTGTTTGCAGGTCTACAGTTACTGCTTAAATGGAAAAGGTTAAGTTTAATGCGCTTAGCATTAAAAACATCCTATAGTTCTGTTTGCTAATGCTTGGTGCGCTTGGGTTCAGCCAGATATCAGCAATACAACAAGTTGCCTTCCTACGTGTATGTACGTATATTATTTTGAAGACAGCTCTCAGCATACTTTTCTGGTTTTTATTACGTACCTATTATATAAATGTACACCGTGCATTGTTGACCACGGGCAATACATCCACTGTGTTTTGGCAGATAGTTTCTATTGATAGTAAACTACTTCATCATGGTCCGGCTGCCAGGACAATCCATGGCTATTTTTCCCAATCTGTTCTCTAGCTGCTGCCCTGCTCATAGAGCATGGAAACAGGGTCGCATAATGTGGCTGAACTACTTGTCTTTACTAGACCGCATCTTTACAAGCCTGAGTGAAGCAGGAAAAAGGGAGGGTGGTCTTGACATGAGGAGACCTCATAGCAGCCAAAAACAGAAGATAGCACACTGGTTTTATTAGTACGGGTTTCATACCATAAACCTGCCATGTTGGTGTGTGGCATAAACCATTGCTGGTATTCCTTTCTATCGAGGCAAATCTAAATGTATTTGGTAAACAGACTTTTCTACCCTTCAGGCCACACAAAGCTCTGTATAGGATTCACATTCACCCAATACAGACACTGATGCACGACGCCATTCAACCACCGGAAGCAGTAAGGGTTATGCTAAGTGCCAGTAAGTCACAGTAAGCCAGAAGGAAGCACGATTCAAACAGCACCTTTTCTTTATTATTTTGAATCATATGTTGCCCTGCGCTGCCCACTGTAGCACATTGTGAGCTTGCATGGGCGACGTTCTGCTGGGTGACCCATCCATATCTCCAGCTGTTTCCCTCTATGGGTCCGTGCCATCCACTGCCTCCACACATCTGCTCACATGGGTATGGCATGCAGTGATTACCATGCACAACGACCAACTAACTCAGTGACAAAGTAGGACGTTATACTTATACAGAGGAGTTTGTTGAGAAACGTACCAACACGACTCAAATGTATATCCATTAGTTAAGTAGATAAGTTGTCTACAGTTGCTGCTTAAAATACATTTAACAACTGAAATTAGTAAAGACAGCACTGCACTATAGCGTTGCACAGGAATTACAGATACAGACTTGTATGTACGTGATGCTAATAGCCAAGGAAAATCGGCTTTCTCACTTCCGGAATGTCGGGCTCTAGCTTAAACAGGTATATATCAGACATTTAGCAAAGCGTTGCTTGTAATGGATGAGCTGAGACTACTTATTCTAAACCAAATAACTGCAATTCTTACTACCCTCTAGTGGTGGGAAGTCAAACAATCAGGATTTTTAAATCTCAATGTGAAGAACAAGTCTTGGATCTATTGAGTGTCTCTGTTGCTCAAGCTGGTGTCATGTGAGCTAAGAACCAAAGATCCAGGTAATGTGATTAATTTCAGTCAGTGAGTCTCTGTCACATAAACGATTTAAAGAAATTATGCTGTGACTAGTAAGGGTGTCGTTTTATCTGGTTAGTTATGCTTTGCACTTCTAACATGATCACTGGTTTATTAAAACATGGTTTATAATTCTCACTTATATTGCAGTCTGATTCAATTTGAGTACAGTATTGGAAGGCTATTTAGTGTGTAGCTGTGTTAGTATTGTAACAGTTTGTTGTGCTTCTTTAATGATATGTGAGGTGGCGGTGCTCTACAAGAATCAAAGACTCAGAAGATCCGAAGACCCGTTTGCAAGCAAAGGAATGATTCCTAATTTGACTTCCCGTTTACAGAGCCAGGCCTGTGTATAAACCCCGGTATATATTTTTTTAACCTGCACACAAAACTGACTCCACCTTTTAATAAATTAAGTCAACAAGACATGTCAGTAATATTGAATTGGATGTATTAACATAAAATGTATGTTTTTATATATTATTGTCACTCACAGAATACAAAGCCATGACTGTTTATAGTGAATGGCAGTTAGACCCTGAATTGTTCCTAACAGATATGAGAGCAGCGGACCAAACTGTTCAGTTCCAACAAAACAAATAGTGTTACATGTGATAATATCTTGGTCGATTACGTCAGCGTTTATGGTTTCTGTGTGAGCGAAATCCCACTATCAGCATATACATATGCTCTAATTTACTCTCATTTTTTGCAATATTCCTGCCCACATGAAAAATACAGCTCTAAAAAATCAAGTTCCAGCTTTTACACGGCCCCTTTCCTATGTATGTTATACAACATTAAAGGCATACATTTACTTCATGCTTTACATAATCAACTTTACAGTCTGTATGATCATCCTGTAACAAACCAAAGCTCTAAACAATGTATTGTGCCGACCGTAGAGCTGCTTCCCTGCTGTGTCTGTGAAGAGAGAGGCCAGCACCTCATCCACATCACAGCTGTTGTGGCTGTCCTCCACCAGATGGGTAAACATGTGCTTATGTGCTTCAGAACCGCATCCAGAGTAGCAGCTTTCACATCCTGGAGGACAAGGGACCGGGCCAGCAAGCAATTCAGGCCTCTCTGGGCCCAAACCTCTTCTTGGAAGTTCATTGGTTTCACATACATTATTTAGTCTTGCAGAACATTTACTAAAGTGTGGGATACACTGCTGGATAACTGTGTCAAGACCTGCCTATTTGACAGGACAGGCATTTTGATTGACATGCACGACGATTAACTACATAACTCAATCACCAAGTCAAAGATTATAAATATACAGATGATTTTTTTGGGAAACTAAATTACATGTCTGGTTATTATCTGTTAATCTGTTACAGTTACTGCTTAAAATGGATGAAAATAAAAGTATTTCTTTTACAGTTGTATTTTAAACCACATATGCTGGCCCATCAGCATTTGATAACAAAAGAAGTATAGATCTGCATTTAAACTCATTAGTACAATACCTACTTTGACCACATTCTTAAACAAAATACAGTCATCTGATTCTGGACGAAAGTATTGATATATATCTGATAAGGAGAATCTTTGTCCAGCCCCAAATCCCCATTCTTCCCATCATGCAGTTCTGTGGGCACATGCTCTGTTTGATTATTTTTTGATAGAGCACATGAGGTAAGGAACCTACTGTATATAGTCAAGGATTTACCAAAAGTCTAGCATTACTTGAAAAGTTTATGCAAAATATTATATATATATATTACAGTAACAGTTATCAGAAGCAATGAAAAAAATATGTATAATCAAATAAAATAACCTTTGCAAGATCTGTAGCTGATTTTTCTACAGGAAGACATCTCTGCCATACAGACTGTCATATTGTGATAGCCCACGCACACATATCACCATTTATCTCGCATTTTCCACACAAGATTTCACAGCATAAAATAATTACCGTTCTGTCTGCCCCCCTTCCACCCGCCAGATGGTTGTCTGTTGATCATCATTTACTACACAGCAGCACTGAAAACAGCTAGATGGAACAGGGAGAGTGATTGTGAGAAGGCCTTGAATATTTCCTAAATATTTCTCATACAATACAATAGATTGCATTGTCATGACATATGACTAGCAGATCTTCATGAACAAAATCTTTGCTGGATTTTGAAATGAACTTTGATCATTTGTTTTAACTATAAGATATAAATATGCCTTCCTTCCTACAGTATTGGCTCATACAGTAGATTAACTCCCTTGTTATGTTTTTATTTATTAACTGTGCAGTACACCAGCAAATTAACTGGGTGTGCTTACTAGCACGTGAAATGGGTAAGCAGTGTGTGGAAATCTGTCCTTATCGTCATTTGTCAGTCAATGTGTCACTTTTGGAGGGCACCAACTTATTATTTTATTTTTATTACTGTCATCTGCAAAATCACTTTTCCAGCCAGGCATACATTTTTTTCTGTGATTTATTTATTTGCCCTTGGTTCTAATATGGATATAATTCACACCCTTACAACATTTTTCAAGACATAATTACATTTTGACCCTGTGTGTATTTTTGAATTGTTAGACAACAATAGACCATATGACTATGTAAATACAGTAGCAATAGACCTTTCGCCGCATTGTGATTGAGAGGCAATCTGACTAATCAAAAGGCCGAAATGTTGCCACACTGTGTCGGACAAGCAAAAATCACTGTCTCTCAAATCAAATATGTTAATATAAACTTATATTAATTGTGAAGATGTCGAAAGGATGTTTGTTATGGGACATGTAGACAAAATAGACAGCTATATCTTAGACTGGATGTAGCCTACAGCCATGTGGAATTGGATTTGGATGCAAAATCACGGGAAAGCCAAACACATTTGTTATAAGGTAATATAATTAATATACCGTAGGCCTATCTGTTTTACATTTGTACAAATCTACTGGTACCTGATCCCGGTAGCTAATACTACCTGTACCATATTCTCCCCTCAGTCATCCATCCAAAACAAAAGGCTGAATAGGCCTGAATAGTTTCATTTCAACTTATTTCTGATATTTCTCATTAATTGAGAATGAAACAATCTAAAACTAAAGCGAGTCAAGCGATTATTGTCTTTATTTTAACAGTAGGATTAACAACAGTAGGATTAACTATCATTTCAGTAGTAAGTCTATTTTTCTATATAGGCATTCGCCGTCGACTACATTTAAATGAGAATCTGAAACCATAGGTAGCTAAATCCTGCAGTTTTTCGATATCTTCCATTGTTATTAATGACACAATGTTGGATGTTATCTCAGATGCTATGGTCAGCTCAGAGTCATGTGGGTCAGCTGTCCAACAGACGCACCCATGGGCGTGGCTAACTCACTTCATGGTGAAAGGTCCATTATAACCACAAGAGACAAAGTTGAAAACTAATCTACATAGTAACGAAAGGAAGACATGA
This sequence comes from Typhlichthys subterraneus, assembly GCA_027564835.1. Classification (NCBI taxonomy): domain Eukaryota; kingdom Metazoa; phylum Chordata; class Actinopteri; order Percopsiformes; family Amblyopsidae; genus Typhlichthys; species Typhlichthys subterraneus. The sequence goes on along the minus strand of JAODUH010000101.1, from coordinate 5,399 downwards.
CAAGTACCCATCTCCTGTAAAACACAACCATTCTTAGACTCGGTTGATGGTGTTTCTGTCAAGAACAAAAAAAACAAGATTACACACTTTCTGTTAAATCACTAATCAAGCCTTCATGTTCAGTTTGATTTATTTTAAGAGCAAGAGCTCCCATCATATAGCATACTGTTTACATTAGCATGATTGAATAAGCATGCAATTTTGTAAATGTTTGTGCATGTGTCTGTGTGTGTGTGTGGGTGTGTGACAAAATAGCACTAGATGATGTGCACGTGGACTGGCACATGCTAAACAACAGCACATTTCTGACAGGAATAAGGCATTCAACAGCTGCTCATATTATGCTGGTCACAGCAGTGTACACTATCAGCAGCAGCATTCCCTGTTGTGTAACAGTGTGTAAAATCCAGTCAGTGACGAGCTATTTAGGAAGGAAGAAATTAATTTGTATTGTCAGTTGCAGCTATAGCCACATTGTGTAAATAAACACATCTTTCTCAGAGAAGCATTACAGAGCAGGAGTTTTTGAAGGACACTGCACCCCCACACAATTGAAACATGTATGTATGCCTATTTGATGCAATTTGATCAAAAATAAACATGAATTCATCTGAAAACACTGAAAGCCCTGAGGAGATAATGATACACTCTTTGAAAAGCTTTGCATTAGGTTATGTATTATGGAGGCAACAAGTATGTTCCTGGAATTCAGATATGAAATGGCAGGATTTTCCATGGTTTCCAAAGATGATGCGAAAGACATTAGGTCACAAACAAAACCACCCTCCAACTCTGTGTGCTATAGCTGCTACAGGCCTTTGACGTTAGCTTAATTGAGTTAGACCACAGAGGTTAGCTAATGATGGTTCACAGTTCATTCTAAATACAGTTGACAATAGGCCTTTCCTCTGACTTTATATACCTTGTTATCGCTCACCGCAAAGAGATTGATCACAGATTTATACGGTACTGTACTGTATGATGCCCCATACACAATAGCCGTGAGGACACAACGTTATGTTATTTATTATTGTTCAGGAACCATTCATACAATATGGTGCCTGTCACTGCCTGGGTATTATTTCTAATAACACCAGAATGGGAAGTGAAGTAAATCTTTTGTGCTACACCAGCCAAACTATCAGGCAATGAGTCAACAGTGCCAAATTTAAAGGGGCGTGTGTATTGTAAAGCCATGGACGAGGCTGGTTCATGATAGATACAGTACACAACCACACAGACATGAACATAGTTTTCTTCCCTGGTATAGACCATTAAACCACATATGCCTCCCAATGATGTATCTACCAGTTCAAACCTGTGGGGTTAATGCCTGACTTACTGCATGTAGTCTGGCAACCATGTAAATGAATATAGTTACTATATACATGAAGGCCCAAATATCCCTTCCACAAGGAGGATCAATATCGCCAAAATACTGTAAACTCACAAAATAGGCTACAGAGGACGTTGTCAACTATAGTACAAAGAAAGGGATCTTGGGAATGGGAAATAGAATAGAGTTGTTAGGTCTTCGAAACGATATAGGCTTTGTGATAAAGCTCAACAACATTAATAATTCTACATTGAACTGCATGGTTAAATTACTGTAGCATCTTGCTAGAAAACACAATCAAAGTTCAAGATTAATCAAAGTTAAATGACTCTCTCATCTATATATGCATTTTGAGCACAACACCAATTTACTTCTCGGTCTTACAGAGTGTCAGTAACAATGAAAATAAAGTGGACAGACAGTATAGACCGAAAAACTACAGCACAATGTATCCAAATTAAAGTTTTAATTGAAAGGTTTGTGCTTTGGGTTTGCTAGAGTAAAATCACAGTTTTTATTAGTGTTCTGTAATCCTTACACACACCCACAATGGTACAACATATTTTACAGAATCAGTTAATCCTCATATTATGTTCAATTCCGCTATACACGATTTATGTTCTGGGTCAAATTTACCCATGCTTTATAACTCACTTTAAAACAAGTTAGTACCCCCCAATAATGCATTAAACTTAATGGCCATCACATAACTGGTCTTTTATATTAAAAATAGCTTTTCTACCCACTAGTTTTCTTTAGAAAATACACCTTTTGCAATAACCTTATGCTATAAGAGACTTTTCTTTGAATATGAATATCATTTCCACATATATTTATTCAACCTTGCTATTTTTTTCACTATTACACTACAGTATTCTAAACTATTTCACTGTTATATTTTTACACTATTGCACACTATTACACACTATTACACTGGTACACTATTGCACACTATTACACTCTATTACACGGCATAATAACATCGCTTATATTCCGGGTCAAATGGGCCATTATAGGAAAGATAGCAGGATACTCTAGTGGTGTTTCCCAACACTGGTCCATGGGACCCACTGTCCTGCATGTTTTAGACGTCTCCCTGCTCCAACACACCTGACTCAAATGAATGGGTCGTTATCAGGATTCTGCAGAGATTGATAGGCTCCCCATGACCAGGGTTGGGAAACAATACTCTAGTGGTCAGAGTGTGTGACTTGCAGCCAAAAGGTTATGGGTTTGAGCCCCATAGTTGTAAGGCTGGTAGGAGTGGTACAACACAAGTGGTAGAGTGGTAGAACACAAACGCACAACTTGGAGGCAGGAGGTTCTAAAGACTAACACAAGAGAGATAATAGTTATGCTACCTAGATTCCATACCCAGTTCTACTAAATGATTGTATCAAATCAATACCATACCTTTTTCTTTCTATTTCTATAGCTCTTGGAATTAATGATTCAAAATCTGACCACGTATGTCTATGACCTGTATTATGATGTGTGCAAGCATATTGTGTGGGACCTGTTTTCACAAGGCACTCTTTCCTGACATTCATGGGGGGATAAGGATCATTCAGTCTTTCCATTCTTTGACTTGAATACCTCACTTGTATACCTCACAGGCTATAGGTTAGTTCCCCTTAGAGAAGAGTCCTCCTCATGGTCAGGGTTCACTTCTACATTGTTTTTGGTCTCAGACAACTCTTGTACAGGAAGTAAGTGTTGGGTATGGAATATTTTATACTTACATTTTGACCCTCCTCTATAGGAAGGTCACGGGAAACCATAGAATTCAGTCATACAAGTTTTTGGTTAGATAGAAACTTGTGGAAAAGAGATCTTCCACGAGGGAGTCACAATGTGTCTCCAACAGCAAAATGTGAATAAAGTTAAATATGATGTCAGTGATGTTAAAATCTGAAATGGGTCCGTTTGAGCTGCAACATAAGAGGAGGAGGGATAAAGTGGGGGGGGGGGACAAAGTTTGAATTGAATTTGTCTTGTGAAGAAATCTCAATTTAGCCTGAAGGAAAAAACTTGATTGATTTGTTGCGTGTGGATGGACTGTGTTGCTGAGTGTATATGGGAAACATGTTTTTGTGCTTTCAGATATAATTCATTTATATGGATAGACCTTACCGTAAGACAATAAATAAGACTTTCTCAAAGGTATGTTTGCGCATCAAAACAAATTCTCTCAGTGGAATACATTACCCTTGACTTCCTTTTAACATGATGTAATGGCTGATAATATATCTAGGTATAGTTTTTTTCTGGATACTGGTTACAAGGCCTGTAAAACTTTACTGGCTCCTTTTAATTGACATCAAAGCTGGTTCCACAGCACACCCTAGGCTGTCAATAAAATTGTAATTTCATACAGTGCAACTTGTGTTTTGATGGGTGGGAGGAATCTTACAAAACAAAACAAAAAACTAACAGATAGGAAGCTCTAACATCTTGATTGTGGAGGTAAGAAAATTGGATCATTGCATCATTCACCCAATGGCAAGACTGAAGAGAAATGCTGCCATTCCCTTGTATACCAGGAGATGGCAGTAAAGATGCTTCTTAGCAAGATAACAGGACAAAGACAATGGAATAATAATCAATCAGTCAATACAATGGCATAACTATAACACAAATGTTGCAAAACAAAAGCCAAACTTATAATTGTTAATGATTTAGTGGATGCAGACAATTACTGTTATAGGCCTATTGTTTATTAGCTTTTTTAATGTTAATGCCACTATTCTCCCTAAAGATTTTTATTGAGGATATTTAGAGAATATTTTGTGTAATGACACTAATGTATAGCATAATGTAATATCTGTTGGAAAACTACCTATACATTTAAATACAGATGGCCCCGTATGGTTCTCTAGAAAACTATAAATAATTTAGACTTAATTGTGGATAACTATGTGTTGGGGAAAACTGGAAATACTATATATTATTTTTATATTCATGTTACATATTGTGTTGGAACCATGTCGCCATTGTGGCACATGTGTAGTGGGAATGCAATGTTTTGAACAGTCTCAGCTCAACTAGCAGATGTACTGTATCGATGTAAGGGATACGGTACTCCTTGACCTATGCATTTTGATATACCACTGACTGCATTCCTATACCTAAAACAAACAGGGCCTTACAATTAGGAGAGCAGAGGTAAACCATTACTCAGCAGCGCCAGACAATCTTGCAGATGGTCTCTTCTCTGGGCAAGGTAGTAAATTATATTGTGACTGACCAGCACCTTGGAAGGTTCTGTTCTTAAACAGATATATTGTGACAACATGCCACTGCCCCGTTTTGGGATTTCTCATGTATTGTCAGCACTCTCTTGAATAAACCTCTTAAACGAACTTGGCTATTTTATGATGTTATTGACTTCATTACTACTTCTAAGCCGCGACCTTAGATACCAAGAAGCAACAACCTTCTTGGCCGAGACTCTCTCAGGAGGGCTTGGGGTTCTGAACTTAACATTATGTTATTTGGTGTTGTTAATTACTTCTGAAGCCAGTATCTTCAGATACCTGAGAAGCCTTACAAACATCTCGGCTGAGCCTCCCCAAAGGAGTATCAGAATTAATAGATACTGGATACTGTATTTTGGTCTGAAATTACCAGTAAAGCAACTGAAAGCAATCACTCACCCCATCAACCCACAGAACAGAACGAGATAAATAGTGATAAGACTACTATGGAAAATGGTGGATAACATCCAGTTGTAGGATAAATAAACCTACAAAATGGAAACTCACATAATGTATTATTATATTATTATAGTACTATTATGTAAAGAGACATTTCTCAATTTGTGCATCCTGTACTGGTACCCTTGTGGTTGAAACTAGCTTTACAACGGTATTGATTTGGTTTGAAAGGTTTGACAGCCAACATAATGTCTGAAATATCTTAATCATCAAACTAAACATATATTATGCATTGTAATGAAAAATAAATGGTTTAAAACATAATCTACATTATAATAATAATAATAATAATAATAATAAACTTTATTTGTATAGCACCTTTCATACACAATGTGCAACTCAACGTG